>OY757909.1:68693325-68773325 GCA_963585895.1 Sepioteuthis lessoniana
CAGTTTAGTGTCATATCTAGGACATTCATCAGAGAGGATCTTACCTTCTGAAGAGGTGCAGTCGGTGTATTCTACAGCCCACTCCAGTCGACTGGGCTGACCTTTTACGAGATAGCTGCTTTGACAATTAGACCATAAGGGCCAACCGGCGATTGTCATTCTAATCTAACCATATAGTTTTTATTCTTTATTTTACTCAAATGTCTGATACACCGCCATCTTTGTGTACATACACTGGTAAAATAAGTTATAGGATATCCATTGGCCTTATAAGTAGAGTGTTTGCCGATGGTCCGGGAGACCGGGGTTCAATCCCAGGTCGAGTCATACCAAAGACTCAAAAAATGGTACTTGATGCCGCCTTGCTTTGCATTCAGCACTATAAGGTAAGAATCAAGGGTAAAGTAGAGCAATCCAGAGAATGGAGTAGCACCCTCCCCTACACCTGGGTATGGTAGCTATTGAAAAGGGAGCCTTCGAGTCATCCTCGACTAAGGTCGCTGACTTTACTCTTTAATATCTTTACCCAACCCCTCCACTACGAATGTGACGCAAGGTCAGTTTTCAAGCGAAGTATAGCTGGTTTGAATTCAGAGTTTTCCTTCTCCTAGACTAGTTGCCTAACCAAGTATAAAAAATATAGTCCGTCCTACAATTTATCCATATCTTGGAGGAAAGCAGATTAATTCCTAGCTTTCACGAGGGCATCAGCGCGAAGTGAAAAATACTTAGCTTTATCCTAAGTTGTAGTATTATTCGAACTTGTTTCATATTGTCAAACGATGATTAATTTTTAACTAGTGTTTCTTTCATTCATAAGAAATACGAGTTTAGATCTAACCAAATATGAATTCTTTATTTAGTTAAGTCCCCAAAATCCAATATTAGTATTAGTATATCTATAATAAACTAACACTGAATAAACAGAAGGAAAAACAAGTTCATTTATACGGACATAAACATATAATACTTACATAATGTATATACAAGAAGTATTGGCAAAAATATAATAAAGTATCTCAACAGATAAAATATGTACATATTGTTCTATTAGCAAGCAGTATACGAAAGGGGTACAAGTTTGACGTAATTTTGATGTTCCTAGTCATGTGGGCTTTACGTTTCAATGACAAAGTGAGAGACAACTTCCATGACTGGGAGAGGAGACAAAGTCTCAACTGTTCAAAGAATAAAATGAAAAAGGCACGACATTACTGTTCAAAGGTCAGGGACAAAAAGAAAACGAGAGAATTTCTTGGTTTCTCATGTGACTATCAGGTGTCCAAAGAACAAGTGCTCGGATCCAGGAGAAACAATTATTTGTAGTCTCCCTACGGCTACCTGTCACCCATGTCACAAACCAGCCAAGTGAGACGAACGAATCATGCGTTGCACTGCTGGAGAAATGGGGACAAACCCATAAGCTACGCTCTCTTATGAATTCATATATATGGACATGACAATATTGGCCGACCAGAAAAGACTTACATACATCAGCTCTGGGTGGACATTGGATGCCGTCTTGAGGACCTACCAGGAACCATGTATGATAGGAACGAATTATTTCTTATCCACACTATTTATCAATGATCGTAGAATACCGACCAGGAAGTTGTAATAAAAAGCAAATTAAGAGGAAAAAACATTATAGTTTTTATAGTAGTATTGATATTTCACAAAACTTATTATATTGACTCAAGGCCAACTAGAGAGCATGTTGGAAGATTCGGCTACTCAAGTCTTTCAAGTGGAAAGGAACTAATTTCCTTTAGCTAAACCTAAACACCTATGGAATATCTATCTCAGTAAAAGAGGCAAAAGGTAGAACTGATATTTTCTTCGCTCAACTATGGTACAAGGACACAAATATATAACACCCAATAAGGCTTGAACGTACAACAGTAAAAATAATCAAAGACACTCATTAAGTGTTCGGTTTCGATTTCTTTGTTTTAATGACATAAACCTCGAGGATTATTAAATGATAAACCCATCCTTGTAGAATAATTGTAGTTGTCCAATTTAACCCATAGCTGGGGGAATAAGGAAGTTCATACCTTTCCTTTGGATATTAATCCAAAAGTGAACGTAATACTCCGACTAGAGTTTGAACTCTCTTATTATGATGACGAAGTCCAACGCGTTAACCATTATGCTACAGGGACTATTCACTTAAGTGCATGTGTTACAACTACAGCAATTCAAATAAATACGAGAGAATTAAGTATATATCCTCAAGTACTTACAAGTGCATATGTTGTATAGCAGTGATGAAAGTGACTAGGGGGTGTTTTCGTGGTGTAATGGTTAAAGCGATAGACTGCGGAATCGTAGTAAGCGAGTTCGTACTCCAGTCGCGCTATTACATTCACTTTCGGACAAATGCCGTTGGGAAAGGTATGAACCCCCTCATCCTCCCAACTATGGGTTGAATAGTACCACTACTGTTCTTCTCGAAGGATGGCTTTGGCATTAAATAACCTACAAAGGTTGATATGCCAAGAAAACAAAGTGACAATAACAGTTATAGATAAAAAAATATAAACTCTCTTTTTCATTTACGAAAGGTCAAAATGGTTGCTTGAGAGAGAGAGAGTCAGATAGACAAGGAACCACTTAGATACAATATCTTCAGATTTACTCCAGGCTGAGATACATCTTCAGAGAGCCTTGTTTCTTCATGCTTCTTTCATGGGAGACTGATACAGAGCCGCTCCTCAACTCGGAGCCGTCTGCGCCTCCCCTCTCCGAGCTAGCGCCCAAAATGGCTTGACGTGTCAACTCTGCTAACTCCTACTAACGATTCTCTAACTGATGGCTGACTGACTGACCGCTTGTGGTTGAAAATTTCCGTCGTTATATATTTTTCGGGCGCCTATGCATTCTTCCTACGCCATTTGTGTGACATTTCCTCTTTCATTTATCTTAAGACACAGTTGCATATCCTATATTAAAATTTATAAACTACATGGCCTATAATACATGAATAAAGGAAATGAAAATGTGTAAGAAGCATGAAAACTATAGATACCCACTCATGCGCTTAAATGTAACTACTTTCAGAAATAGTTAAAAGGGGACTGAATAAAAATTAAAACAATCTAATGTTTTCACAATTGTTACAAAATTGTTCTGTTTTTGCTTTTGGGAGAGGAGGGGTTAAGGTTTATTTTATTTGTTTTTTGTTTTGCTTTGTTTTTTGTGGGTTTTTTGTGGGTTTTTTGTGGGGGTTTTTTGCTTTGTTTTTTGTGGGGGGGGGGTTGGTTTTTAGTAGGTTTTTTGTTTTTATTTTTTGTCTTTTTTGTGGCGGGGAGGTTCAAACATTCTTGAAAATAACATTCAGAATCATAAATTTCTACAGAGAAATAAAAATAAATCGTAAAAAAATGCATTGAAGCTGGTGCTTCGACACAGGAAAAACGTCATTTTTAGACAAAGCAGCCATTGATGATAAGGACTTAAAATCAACAAATCGTGTCGAAAACCAGGATATCCTTTAACTATTCAAAATAAACGGAAACTACTACGGAAAACATTTTATTTATTTATTTATTCATTTATTTATTTATTTAGTTTACTTATCTATTTATTTATTTATTTTACTTATTTCGATTCAATATGAATTGTTCATTTGAAATTTCTGAAATTTAAAGTGTAAAACGTCAAATAAGGAAACTGACTCGTTTGAATGTCGTATTAACAAAACAAAAGATTTGTTTCCGGGGCAGGGAAGTCAACCTATGATTTTGCTACATAACAATTAACGTCGTTGTGTTTTCAAATGCGATGAAAAGGAATTGAAGTAAGTTTTCCCACAATCATCAGACGCCTGAAACTTGTTACTTTTAAACTATCTCTTGTTTCGTTCCATCCAACACTTACTGTGTTCCAAAAATATACAAAAATTCATCCAAGAATTAATAGAATCAAAACTGAAATCGTTTTTATAACGATGGAATACAAAATTTACCTGAAATCAAAGGTTTAAGAGCAGAGAAAAACGAGAATTATATTTTGATAACTCAATAATGATGCTATGAAGTAATGAAATAAAATGTAGAGTAAAAAATCTGCAGGAAACTTTTGAATTAACTTAACAATTGATATCCGATAAACAAACAATGAGGTAGTTTTGCTAATATTTCACTGTTTATTAGCATATTCTTTTTTTTTTTAACTCGGTCTCTCATAGTTTGCTAATAAAGAATATTTAATAATATTTGTCTTCATTGTTACACTTTTTACTCGAAACAATAAAATACAGCTATCTTTGGTTTAGAAAAAACAACTTTTTATTTTAGAAAATAGAAGTGTACTGATTTAGCTGCGATACTTGTCTATATATATATATATATATATATATATATATATATATATATATATATATGTGTGTGTGTGTGTGTGTGTGTGTGTGTGTGTGTGTGTGTGTGTGTGTGTGTGTGTGTGTTGATGAAGATATTTCTTTTCCATCTTTTTTCTGATTTTTCTTTTAGTAGAAAATTCCACTCTCGTTTTCAACTCGTTTTAAACATAAAAATATTTACAAAACTACTATTGCATCGTATTTGTTGATCGAATGTTCATTACACTCTTGTATTTTTTCGGCGGTTACTTTGTGTTTTGAAATTACCAAAGAAGTTTTAAAATACAGCTCATATTTCACAGCCACAAGCGAACGGGTCACGACAACCAGATTTTAAATGATTCTTAAAAAATTATTTTAAAAACAACGAAGCTCTGAAGTATAATCTAGGTGGAGTCATGTGTTCTTTTTCCCACTGTACAAAGTCAGATTTCAAAATCAAAATAAGTTAGCATGAAGGTTACATCGATTTTGTCCTGTTTCACACCATCTCAAGGACAAAGAAAAATTAACGTTTGAGAAAGGGTTTGGTTTTTTAATTGATTTTTCGTGTTTTATTTCATTAAAACGTGTTAATTTTCTCACATTTATTTCTATTCATATTTCTGTTTCAGTATATACGCATATATTTATCTTATTAGCAACCTTATTATCTTACAATAAGATTATAACCGGGCCATTGGTCTAATTAGTAGAGTGTTCACCACTGACTCGGAGGCCGAGGTGCAGTCCAAGGCCGAGTAATACCAAAGACTTAAAAAATGGTACTTGATGACGCATTGCTTAACATTCAGTATTATAAGGTACGAATCAAGGGTAAAAAGGAGCAATCCAGGAAATTGAGTGGCGTCCTCTCCTACACCTCGGTGACGTAGCTATTGAAAAGGAAGTCTTCGGTCGCCCTCAACTACGGTCGCCAACGTATTATCTTATTATATACGGATATATCTATCCTATTAGCTCCCAATTGCTTTTGTCGCAATACATATGTTATTCAAAATGGCAGCAAATTAAACGGAGTGCTCTTGGCTTAAACGGAAGTCTCTGGTCAAAGTTTTCGTTGCTGAAAAGATCAAAACATGTGAAATTTATAAAATAATGTGTAATGAGTACAGAGAAGCATGTTTTAGTTTAAAAAAATGTCTGCAAATAGATTAAATAAGGGTTTGCCAGTGCGATCCTGAGTCGAAAAGATAGTTCATTGAATAAAAACATACTGACTCTCCGTTAAAGAAAACGTTCCAATTGCAGCAGTCAATATAAACATTCATGTTTATTATCTTCTGGGACATGAAAGTACCCATCACAATTAATTTCTTTGAAAAAAAGGTGCAATTGTAAAATGTACTTTCAATTGCCAACTCTTTCGGCAAATTTTTCCTTAGTCATTTAATGACCTCAGAAAAAGCGTCTCATCAACCAAGAATGACATCAACACGAGACTAGCACAGGCAGGGAGATCTATCGATAGGCTATCGGTCACTTGGAACTCAGACCTGACCGATAAAATAAAACAGTTTTCTCTTAGCAGCGGTCGCGTCGATACTCCTATATGGATGCACGACATGGACTCTAATTAAATCTGTGGAGAAAAAGCTTGACGGCAATCCTGAAGGAGTAGGCGGTGCTTACAAAAATGCAAATATTCCCACGTACGAGAGGAAACTTCTTCTTCTTCTTCTTCTTCTTCTTCTTCTTCTTCTTCTTCTTCTTCTTCTTCTTCTCAGTCGGTAGCTAATTGACTTAGCAAGTACTTGTTCTCTTGACGATACAAAGTTTGCTAATTGGTTTTTTTGAGCAGAACATGCATGCTGCTTTTTTTTCTATTAAGTCTTGTTTTCGAATTTTCTTCCTGATCCGTCACTTTAACATTGTTTCTTAGGAAGTGGTGTACAAATCCCTCTCTTTTATTTCCATATGCGTACAGACAATTCCTATTTCATAGTCCTTTCAAAGATGGTTCTTTCCATTACATGTATTTACCAAACACTCTGCTCGAGCAAGAAGTGACACAAGGTCATTTTAAGTGGAGTTTTAACTGGTTTGAATTCTAAGTTTTCCTTTAGACACGCTTCTGATTTAAGACTCATTTTAGCTAAGTGTCCATGTCATCCGAACCTGTATCTCTTTATGAATGCTGATGTCATATGGATGTGGTAGTTTTGTTTTTTGGTTTTGTTTTAATTTGTTTTTTGTTTTTGTTTTTTTCTTTGAAAGGTCTCCTGCATCCACTTAGTTATTACTGATAAGAATTTCGGTCAATACTGCCTGGTTTTACATGCTGTTGTTAGGAACAGACGATCTTTTTCTGACAGTAAATTAAATTCATGTGTTTTTCAATAACATTTTAGCTTCCAGGCAAGCACAACCCTCTCACAAAATTTCATTACTCAATGCAAACATTGGATGTGGTTTTCATTTGATATTTTTGGAAGATTTCATTTTTATTTATATGGGAGGGGGTTCACGAGATTGACTCAGAAATAGAAAGGGGTCCCAGCTACAAAAAAGTTTAAAACTACTACTCTAAACAATTCATTTCCACATCCACAAAGGACTGTTTGTAGCTACTTTCTTCATAATGAAATAGACAGATTATATTACCGAGTTCACATGATCCGGCATTACCTGCATATCTTTATGTAGCCAGGATTATATATGTTAACGCTCATTAATTAGTAAAACTGGTGTAAAAGGAAATCTAAAGAATATGTCGTTATCTCATTATACTGCAACAACGAATTGATTAATATATATACAAGAATATATATGCAGGAAGATGTAAGAAAAAGTTAGTCCAGTTACTGTTCTAGTTTTTATTTTCAATATGTTTGAATAAGTGAATAAGAGAAAACTTCTGAAAGTAGTGGCCGGTTTCTTAAATGATTTTTAGTTAACTCCATTTTCATTGTAATTTTCTTTTTCTTTTATTTTCTTTTTTTTTTTTTTTTTTTTTGAATGTTTTACTTCGACGTGTAGTGGAAGTTGAGACCTTTTGGAATATTTAATAATTTTGTATCAAGATCACTTTTATGCTCCACAGCTTTCTCAGCTCTCTAGCAAGTTCTAAGTATTTGCCCGCTTTTTACGTTGGCCCAGTCAGCCGGGGCGCAAAAGGGTAAGACTCCTCCAACAAGTGTCTTAGATATGACACTAAACAATCTGACGTTGAAGCTTCAGTAATGCTGGAGCTTTCGGGAATGCTGAGTACCCTTT
Organism: Sepioteuthis lessoniana; assembly: GCA_963585895.1. Taxonomy (NCBI): domain Eukaryota; kingdom Metazoa; phylum Mollusca; class Cephalopoda; order Myopsida; family Loliginidae; genus Sepioteuthis; species Sepioteuthis lessoniana. Next base: position 68,700,905 of record OY757909.1, read on the forward strand.
CATTGTCATCGCTCCCAGGTCCACCCTGGCTCGTAGTGGTAGCACATGATAGAGTCCTATCAATTAGTCAAATAGAACTGTCTGGCATTTAAACTGTGTACTTAAACTGAATTATTTGAAATAGAACTGTTTAATCATTTATCTGAGTGTAAACAAATGACTGATGTTTAATTGAATTATTTGTGATACATAGCAATACTTGAAAACATTAAACTCCGTGCAAAGAAATGATTGATAGAGTATAGAATTATTCGTAATAGATAGAAATAAGTGAAACCATTTAACTGCATGCCAAAAAAAAAAAAAATGAGCTCAGGCTCGTTTAAAAATGTTATCGACAAAATGTGTTTAGAAATCATATATCTAATATATACGTATGAAAATGATTTGGCACTAAATAAACTATAATGGCTGATATGCCGTAAAACCAGACCAAACCAAATCAAAACAAATTTTTTACTTTCTTTCATTTTCACACGATGGTCTGTTGGAACAGTAAAATCAACCAGATCATAAATTCTTTTGTTGTTGTTCTTGCTGTTTTTTTTTTGTTAATTAACACTTTATCTGACATTCTGACTGGAGTTGTGGCATCTGTTTGTATCGTAAATTTCTAAAGAATTTTATAGGTTTCGTTTTTCTAAGACGGGTGAAGAAAACTCCGTGGTCCTTCAAGGTGTGTTTCCAAAGAGCGACCCCACAAAACATCCGCTCGTCACGCCACGATTTATGAAAAGAAGACAGTTCTTTCTTTTTATCTGGATTCAGTTTCCGCGGTTGCTCCACACACTGATGCAATAGTTCTAAACTATGGTAGAAATTCAAAATGCAATGGGCGAAACAATTCTATCAAACAAAAGCTTTGTCTAAATATATCAGTCTTAAAGTTATTTCCTAATTTGATATCACTGGTGACAATAATAATCTTATAGACATGCTTTCTTTTTTACTATTACTACTCCTGGCAAAAATTATGAAATTAGTATACTCAGTGGGTGTTACTTTGGGGTTTTCATTTAGCAGTAAATAAACCAATAACAGATAAGACGCAAAATATTTTTATTTAACTGCTTAACCCAAGTAAACATCCTCAAAGAGTGTTAATTCCATAATCTTTTTTTCCAGAGATAGAATTATATAAAAGGAATAAAGTTCGTTCTATTCTACATTCAAGATTAGGAAAGAGACACCTAGGAAAAGCCTCAAAATGCAATTAGCTCAGTCGGCTGGAGCTGTAGAATACACCGACTGCATCTCTACAGTCAGGTAACCCCCCACCAAAAAAAACTAGTGTCCTGATATGACATTAAACAATTTGATGGTGAGGCTCCAGTAATGCTAGAGCTTTTGAGAATACGGAGTACTCCTTTATTATCATTGTTCCCAGGTCCACTCGGGCCTGGAGTGATAGTACTTTCTAGGATTCTATCTAAGGGTCAAATAGAACTGTTTAACATATAAATTGAATGCAAACGAATAACTTATGCTAAATTGAATTATTAGAAAGAGAGCTGTTTGATCATTTGACGGTGTGAAAATAATTGAATTGTCAATGATACATCACAATACTTGGAACCATTTAACGGCGAGCAAACGATTTAGTAATGTTCAATAGAATAATTGGGGTTAAATAGCAATACTTGAAACAATTCAATTGTGGGCAAAAAATGAGCTCAGGCTCGTGTAAAAATATTATCAACAAAATGTGTTTACAAATCATGTATATTTTATTTATATCAATAAAGAAGATTTGGCATTAAATAACTTACAATGGTTGCTATACCATAAAACCAAACCAAAATAATGATATACCCATCTCAGTTCGATTTAAAATTCAAAGAAAAAATAAATTGATCGATGTTTTGAACATGTTGGTTTTTCAAAATGAACAAGTATTACACGAAACTTTAAAGCGAAAAGTGCCCGTCTCAACTTGCCTTGAAAACCAGCATTCAAACTTGCGGCTTTTATCGGGTCTTGATCGCAGACACCATACACTTGAAGCAAATGCGCAAAAGGCTTGACTTAAAACGAAGAGAAATTCAATCAGAGAAATAGAAAATAAGAAAAGAAAAAAAAATGAATTAACAATAAATGAGAATACATAGAATTGAGAGTGAGAGAGTAGGAAAGTGCGAGGGTGAAAGAAAGAAAGAAAGAAAGAAAGAAAGAAAGAAAGAAAGAAAGAAAGAAAGGGTAATAAAGAGATATTTTTTTAAAAAGAGATGAAGAGAAAGGATTGAGAAGGGAGAAGAAAAACTAAGAACGGAAAAAATATGATGTTGATTGAGAAAGACAATAGAACAGAGTTTTAGTAAGAGAGGGAAACAGAGAGAGAAGTAACGGAAATTAAAACTGAAACACTACTCAACTGGATAAAACCAGATTGAACCGGTTGCTTGTCACTCAACACGGTGTCCGTCCTTTGCTGACAATCATTGCAATATCAATAACAACAAACGTTAGTTGAGGTTAAAAGCGCCGTAAAGGTAAGCTAAAGCCGAAGTATTTTAGACTTAAATTTTCCGATGCAGGTATCATTGGGAAGCGACCAAAATTTTGGGCCAAATTGATTGATTTTAACGATATGTCAACCAGTCTACGGTTATTTCATGCTTCAAAATTATGGAATCACGTTCATTGTACGTTTGTATTTATAGCTGTTGTGTTGTTGCTACTTGATAGTTTTATGCACACAGTTAAATGATATCAAGTATTCCTATCTAATTCAAATAATTTGAGCTCAGTTGCATGGTTTCAAGTATTCCAATCAAATACTAATAATCTAGAACCAATTATATGTTTTCAAGTAATTATATCTATTTGATAAAAACAATTCATTTGCATACAGTTACATGGTTTCAAGTAACGAATAATAATAATAATAATAATAATAATAATAATAATAATAATAGGTGAAAAGAAGAATAGATATCTGGACCTTGCTAAAGAACCGAAGAAGCTACGGAACATGAAAGTGAGGTGACACAAATTGTAGTTGGTGCTCTTGAAACGATCCCCAAAGGATTGGAAAAGGGAGTGGGAAAAGTGCAGGGGAGGGCGCGACTCCATTCCCTGGATTGCTCCACTTCACCCGAGATCCGTACCTTATAATGTTGAGTGTGATGCAAGGCGGCATCAAGTACCATTTTTTGAGTCTTTGGTATGACTCGACCTGGGATTGAACCCCGATCTCCCAGATCATTGGCGAACACTCTAACTATAAGGCCAATGGCCAGAATATTGAAAAGATTCTAGAAGACTTGAGGAAACTTGCTGTCACTCAAACTCCATTGAAAAACTCTCAGCTAATATTGTGAAAAACACCCAAAGCAGTTAATAATAATAATAATAATAATAATAATAATAATGATTATTATTATTATTAGTAGTAGTAGTAGTAGTAGTAGTAGTAAACAATTATAGTTTCAAATAACTATTCTTACAACAGATAATATGGTATCAAGTACTCCGATCTAATATCAATAATTCAATTTTTTCCGAGCGTTCTTATCGAATAGGAATAATCTTTAAACAGATCTATTTGACTCATCTATGCGACTTTAACAGATACTACAACTCCTAGTCAGAACAGACCTTGGAGTAATAGCAGTAAAGGGCTACTCCACACTCTGCAGGTCTTCAGAACTGGAGCCTCACCATCAGAGGCAGTTTAATATCATATACTTGTATGCACGTGTGCATGTAGATACAAATATTTGTTCAAACATGTGCATGTGAATGCAAATACTTGTACGAACATGTGCATGGGGAGGCAAATGCTTGTATACATATGTGCATATAGATGCAAATATTTGCACGAACATGTGCATTGGGATGCAAATACTTGTATACATAGATGCATGTGAATGCAAATGCTTGTATGTATATGTGCATGTACATGCAAATACTTGAGTGTACATGTGCATGTGTGTGCAAATGCTTGTATGCACATGTTCATGTTGATGCAAAGGATCGTATGCACGTGTGCATGTGGTTGCAAATGCTTGTGTGCCCATGCGCTCGTGGATACAACTATTTGTGTGCATATATGCATGTGGATGCAAATGCTTGAATGTGCGTGTGGGTGCAAATATTTGTGTGCACATGTGTGTGTTAATGCAAACATCTCAGTGCACATGTGAATGTGGATGCAAATGCTTGCATTCATATGCTGGCAATCTACATACGAATTTACGCAATTTAGTCGATTTTACAAGCACGTGAATGCAATGATTTGTTGATTAATTGTTTGATTGATTTTAACGGCATGTCAACCCGTCAAGAGTCAGTTTATGCCAAGAGATCGATTTACTAATTGATTAATTGATTGATTGATTGTAACCCATTTTTAACTCATTGTACATTTATATTTATATTTTTGCGAAATTTTTTCTCAAGTCGGTTGGTTGGTTTATGGCATAACAATGGTTTATGGCATATAAATCGTTGTGGGTTATTTAAAGCTAAATCCTGTTTATATATATGATTTGTAAAGGAATATTTCGTTGGTAACATTTTAAACTAGCCAGTGTTCATTTGTTTGCACGTAGTTAAGTTGTTTCAAGTATTCCTATCTAATATGAATAATTCTATTTAGTATTAATCATTTGTTTGGACATTGTTGAATGGTTTGAGGTTTTGTTTTTTAATACTAAAAACCCAATCTAATATCAGTCCTTTGTTTGCACACAGTTAAATAGTAAAACAGTTCTACTTGACCCAAGGATAAGACCCTCACAGGTGCAACCACTCCGAGTCAGAGTGGACGTAGGAGTAATGACAATGAAGAGTACTTCAGATTTCCCAAAACTCCAGGACTGGAGCCTCATTATCAGATGCAGTTTAGTGTCATATGCAGTACACTCGTTGTGGGTGGGTCTTACTCCCTCCCCTACCGAGATGCAGTCGGCGTATTCTGCAATCCAAACCAATTGGGCTTCTTTCTAAAATTTTTTTGATTTTATTTTTTGTTTTTTGTTTGTTCTTTTGCACACGGTCCCAATATTATGCTAATAATTTTTACCTATTAAATAGATGGGACCCTAACAGACATTATCATTCCAGTTCCGAGTATACTTGGGAGGAATGAAGAGACACTCCTCACTCCCTAGATCTTCAGAACTGGAGCTTCACTATCAAATGCAGTTTAGTGTCATACCTAAGACACCCGTTCTTGGTGTGGGGGTATCTTACCTCTCAGCAGGGCATACATTCAGCGTATTCCAAACCCTGCCGACCGGGTATGTGTATGCACTGAATGCAACAAATATACAATTATTAGATTATTAGAATTGTATCCCTATGATTGTTGTTTTGACTACTAGTTTTTGTTTGATGTGTTCTCTGATCTTGCTAGTTTCTGATTTGTCATTTCTTTATGATTGATATAGATGACGATCTTAATCTCTTATCTTTTGATTTTTTAAAAATAAAAATCGGTTGTGGGTTCAGGTTTATTAGTTCAACAGTATATCAACTCCTTATAGGTTATCTAATGCCGGAATTAAGTTTATTTCTAAATTTTTCATTGTAATTATAATATTTTCGATGTTCATGATTTTTTTTGGCGGGGGTCGAACTTTGTCTATAATTTATAAACAATTACATCGTTTACAATAAAAATTCCTATTTAAAAATATTCATTTGTTTTCACACACTTTTATGTAAAATATTGAGTGTTCTGATCTAATTATAACGATTTATAAACAATAACATCGATTATAACAAAAATTCATATTTAATAAAAATCATTTGTTTGTATACAGTTATATGCTTTCAAGTAACTAATAATCCTTAGTAATTACTCTGAGTTACACGTAATTTGATATAAATTGTTTCTACAAATAAGTTACATGTTATCAAGTTTTCTATCTGATACAAATAGGAGAGGAATCCTTGGAGCATAATGGCTAACGTGATGGAGTATGACATTTAGTAAACGAGTTCAAACTCCAATCACGTTATTACATTCACTTTCAGACTAATACCCTTGGAAAAAGAAAGAGCCTCCTTATCCCCGACAGCTAGGGGTTAAATGGCGTCACCACTGCTCTTCCACAAGAATGGGTTTGGCATTGAATAGTTCAAGAGGGTTGATATGCCATCAAACAAAAAGACCAAAACAAACCTAATACAAATGATTTTTCAGATCTATTTGACTCATAAATAGAACCCAAACAGATACAACTTCGATTCAGAGTGGACCTGGGAATACTGTTAATGAAGAGGTACTCCACACCATCCAGATCTGAAGCCTCACCACCAGATGCAGCTTATTGCAATACCCTGAACAAAGATCCTAAACTAAAAAGGATTGATTGTTCCAACATTTGAGCGTCGTTTAAAAAGTTCTAAGCCTTACTAGAAAGAAGAGCCACACCTGAAGATTTTTGCTGTGGCAATACCGCTTCTTATGAAATCAGAAAAGTCTAATTTAGTTTTTCTACCTTTTAAAGAAGTGTTAGTGTGTTCCCACAGCAAAAATGTTCATCTATGGCTCTTCTTTCTGGTGAGGCTTAGAACTGTTGTCTAGACTTTGTATTTATGTATCAGTCCTAATTTGAAAAAAATATAGAAAATCAGTCTCTATATTTTTTTAACGAAATGGTTTGAGTGAAACACAAGATTATGCATGTGTGGCACTCTCCAAATTCACCAAACCTAGCTCTGTCGGCCCAGTTGGCTGGGGCTGTAGAATATGACGACTGCACCTCTTCTGAAAGGTCAGATACCCCACCAACGAGTGTTCTGGGTATGACACTAAATTGTAACTGACGATGAGACTTGAGTTCTGGAGTGATAAACCTAGCCCCACCTATGTGGGTTAGAGCCTGGGAGGATGGCCCTCTGAGGCTCTTGGAATAAGTCAGTCTCGCCCGCGAGCCGTGACTGCAGGGCTTCCCCGGCAGTCGCAGCAGTCTCGACCGACTGACAACCACAAAACCACGCTTAATCCAGACTCAACAGCCTACCCAAAAACGATTGTTCAAGAAAGGAGTGGTTTGGAGGGATGTGAAATACTCCGATGTAGCAAAAAGTTCAATTGGTTTAAATTTAGAGTTTTCCTTTTCCTAGATAGGTTGCCATATCAAGATTAAAGAACCTGATTTACCCATACCTGGAGAGAGAGTAATTGGATATACACCTTTCCCAATGGTATTAGCGCTACGTGAAATGTGAATAGCCTCGTCCAAGATGTGAACTGAAGTCATCGTGCCAACTTTCTACGACGATAACTGTTGCACCAGGAGCGCCTATATGGAGTCAAATAGAACTATTTAATAATTTACAGGGTGGAACGATAAAATTGTCGTCCTAAAGAAAACAACATTACAGCTTTATTTTAAAACTTTTATTGAAAAAATCAATTCAGGTAACTTGATTATGTAGTAGAGCTGACATCTATTCAATGTAGCCACCTTCTGCCACAATCACCGCCTCGATACGAATCCAGAACTGGGAGCATGCCTTTTCCACAAGCGCCGGCAGTAGCTCAGCGAATACTCGGCGGATGGCGGCGATCAGGCTGGCTTTGGTGTCGTGGGAGGTCATGTTGGTAATGTTCTTGACGTATGACGAAAGGAAGAAGTCCAGCGGTTTCAGGTCGGGGGAGGAGGGGGCAGTGAGAGAAGGGTACAAAGTCGTAGCACTCCTTCTGACGCCAAGCCTGGGTCTCTTTGGACTTGTGGGCCGGCGCCGAGTCCTGCTGCCACAACCAGGGTCTGCCACCGGCCACTGATTACACCAGGGGATCACCACACTCTTCAGCACATCCTGGTACACTTTGGTGTTGACTTTCAAGCCGACTTCGAAGATGTGAGGTGGCATGATGTGGCCTTCACTTGAAACCACACCAAAGACCATAACCGTAACCGAAAACTTTGTTTTCATCACCCTGGGCACGTCCCTGTTATTCAAGGCAATCCAGATTTGCATTTTGAAGGTGCTGGCAATGGTCCTGTTGTCATAACTTGGATCGGTAGAGAGCATGAGTGGTACAGCGGTGAATCTCTGATCTCGCTCGTTGAACATTGTGTCACTTTTAGATATGATATGAAGGCTTCTATCGCTCTTAGGATTTGTACACAACTGGCCAACTAGTAGATAGTCTGCAACAAAAAAAAGAAAACCGGTTTTCATTAAATGGAAATGGAATCATGTCTTTTTTTGGGCGACAATTTTATCGTTCCACCCTGTACTATACCGGGCCATTGGCCTAATGGGTGGAGTGTTCGCCAATGGTCCGGAAGACTGGGGTTCAATCCCAGGTCAAGTCATACCAAAGACTCAAAAATGGTACTTGATGCCGCTTTGCTTAACATTCAGCATTATAAGGTAAGGATCAAGGGTAAAGTGGAGCAATCCAGAGAAAAGAGTAGCGCCATCCCCCAACACCTCGGTGTAGAATCTATTGAAAAGTGAGCCTTCGGGGCACCCATGATTGAGGTCGCCAACTTTACTTTTATACTTTATTTAAAAACAAAATTACCGACAAACTAAGATATCACACACACACACACACACACACACACACATATATATATATATATATATATATATATATATATATATATATATAAACAGGATTTGACATTAAATAACCATCAAGGGTTACTATATCATTAAACCAAATAATCTAACCTAACTTAACTCTGTACGACTTCTTTCCCATCCAACTAAAATTCATCTCAAGCACAATATTTGAGAATGCCGATGACAGATCGAATTCCCACCACATCAAAAAAGGGGTATCACAGGTGCTTTGACCAATAGAAAACTTACCGGAGTAAATGTATTTCATGCCTAGGAGACGATTTTGAAGAAAATTAACGTTTCATTCATTGTTCATTTCTGCCTTGTCAAATACAGCTTCAATCTCTTTATTTCTTAACACACATTTTTGGACTCATTGCGCTTTCGAATTATTAATTAGTAAAACTTATAAATTGTTTATTTCTTAGATTGACCACGCGTCACTGCAATCGCACATAGCTAAAATGTGGATAATTATAGACCATTTCATAGCGCTCCGACTTATCATCCGTTTAGTGTAGAGGCTGTGAGAACTTTGGTTTTATCCTAATTCCTGTCCCATTGTTATACGCACAAATAAACGAATATACAAGGAAATCCAATAGTGGAATCTCCTTTTTAGTGGTTGTTCTTGATTTGGATAAAATCTTTAAGTAAACAAATGAGATAAATTTCCCCGGACTTTTTCCAAAGAAAGAAGAGTCCGGAAATACTTCAACTACTAAAGGAAAACTTGACAATATGACTATTTTTTTCTTGATTTGGGTTCGTCAAAAGGAAGTTTTTAATGTTTCTTTCAATTCCAATCGTCACTGGCCAGGAAACTAGAACGAAACGATTTTCTTAAGAGTCTAGAAAAAACAAAGAAGTTTTAAAATCAAAAGATGAAATATAGCTTATTTTTCACTTGTTCCAAATAACGTATTCATAAACACTGCGTACAACGTGAATTCACATCAATGTACGCATGTGTGTATATATGTGTATGTCTGTGTACAAACGAAAATTTTGGTATGTATATATATATATATATATATATATGTATGTGTGTGTGTGTGTGTGTGTGTGTGTGTGTGTGTGTGTGTGTGTGTGTGTGAGTGTGTGTGAACGAAAATTTTGGTAAATAAACTTTTAATTTTTTATATATATGTGTGTACGTATTATATGTGGGGGGGGTGAACGAAAACTTTGGTAAATAAACTTTTAATTTTATATATATATGTGTGTACGTATTATATGTGTGTGTGTGTGTGTGTGTGTGTGTGTGTGTGTGTGTGTGTGTGTGTGTGTGTGTGTGTGTGAACGAAAATGTTTGGTAAATAAATTTTAATTTGCTATGTATATATATATGTGTGTGTGTGTGTGTGTGTGTGTGTGTGTGTGAGATATATATATATATATATATATATATATATATATATATATATATATATATATAGTTTGCTATATTTGCAAATAATGTTCAATATCAATGATAGCATATATATCAAAGTTAGGATAGTGTAGACAATTGATCATTGGTCAGATGATCGCATTAACCAAAAACTGACTGTCTCCAAGCGCCGTTAACTCCGTCTATACTATCCTAACTTTATACATAGCGAGCACAAAACTGTGTTACAGTGTCTCTTTCAGTTTCAAATCATAAGCTTTTTTTTTTTAACTAATTAAAGTTTTGAATTTCGAACTCAAATTGAAAAAAACATATGTATTTATATTTTGAGACAATTAAAAGTTCAGATAATTTCGCAGGATTATTATTGTTATCATTATTTACTCCTTGAGAGATTTTCACATCAGTTTTAGCTGATGGTTTTTCACTGGAGTTTGAGTGACAGCAAGTCTTCTAAAGTTTCCAGGACTCTTCTCAGTATTCTGGCCGTTCTCAATAATGCTGTAGTTTGGATGGTCTCCACTCGTCCTTCAACCGCCAAGTCCTCCAATCCCTTTTATAATCCTTTGGTGATTGAACCAAAAGCACCAATTACATTTGGTATAATTGTCACCTTCATGTTCCATAGTTTTTTCAATTTCTAGCAAGGTCGAGGTACTTATCCTTCTTTTCATTTTCTTTCAGTTTTATTCTGTAGTCAGCCAGGAGAGCAAAGTCCACAATTTTGAAAAAAAATCTTTGTTGTTGATTATTATAAGGTCTGGTCTTCTGGCCAAGATTAGATGATTCGTTTGTTTGTCAAAGTCCCATAAGAGTTTATATATGTCATTCTCGACGACAGATGCTGGGTTGTGCATATACAATTTGTTGATTATTAGTCGTTTAAAACGCCCATAGAATTGTTTTTCTTCCCATTTTTATTTCCTAGGTATTGTCATTCTGTTGGTCATCGTGTGGTCAGTATCGTTTCTGATGGCTGTAATCAGTCCTCCTTCGTGCTTTTCTATGTAGTCCTCAAGTCGTTATATCGATGCGTCAACGCTGTCTTCAAAGAGGCTCCCGAATATCTAACGAGGGGTACATCTCAGGTATTTATTCCTTTGATAAGGTTTCTGCTACATAGTTTTGTCTCGAGTTATTATTATTATTATTATCATTGAAGTGCCAGTGACAAACTTTACACACCAAAGAACCATTATTTTTCATATTTTCGCATTTTTTACGATTGTCAGATTTTTGGAAATTTTAGGTGTGGCCTCAATGTCCAACATTTTTTATATTTAACTGTTAACCTAATTCGAAACACAATTCCATCCCTTAACAGTAATAATTGAGCCAATCTAGAGATGACCCTTTAATCTAGGGATGACCCATGGGCTTCAAGGTAAGTTTTTCCATTTTCATTACTTTAAATTCTGGTTCTTGAAAAAATGCCGAACTTTAACTGCGATTTTCTCGCGAAAGAACCAAAGATAAAAATCCCGAATGAATCTTGAGAATTTCAAATGATTTTTTTTTCCATAAATGAAAATTTCTTCGTTGAAATGCCGTATCAAAGGGTTAAAACTGATTATAATCTATCAATCTATCTATTTTTATACTTTTTCAAAATGCTTTTCCTCAATTTATTCAAAATTGATAAAAACAGAGTACTAGTCCGAAAGTGAACGTAATAGCGTTACTAGAATTCGAACTCGCTAACTTCAAGGATGCAGCCCAGCACTTTAGTCCTTAAACCACCTGGACTCCCCTCCCCCAGAATACTATGCCATTGTACCTTGTGAGAACTAAAGTCACTGCAGTTACAAATTACAAGTTAATAAGTTGGCTAACCATCTCATTCAGATAAACGTCTTGCTATATAGGGAAGAGGCACAATAAAAGCAAATACTCAGTAAAGATTGAACTTTCACTGGAGCGAATGAGCACGTGACTAGTTTGTTCACCACCTTCCTACGACAAACACTGTCATATATTAATAGAAAGTTGCCCTTGAGGTTATTTAAATCTGTCTGACAGACAACACTTATGACATAACATTGCATGAACTTCCGGTAAAAAAAAAAGAAAGAAAAGCAAAGTATAGCAAAAGAGGATAATTAAGAAATTTCTTTTTTAAATACTTTTTTTCAAATGAGAACGATGTGAGCTATTGGTGTGTGGAAAAACTTTCATTGTTTTTCTTACTGTTTGATTGTTAATCTCACCTTTACAGACAAATAAAGTTAGAATTAATTCAGATAGACACGATCAAGTTTAGTATTTGTAAAAAAAGGGTTCAATCGTAAAATCGTCAGTTTTTAAGGTTATGTGATTCAACATTTTTTTTTCTGAGTTTAGAGGTTGTTAATGTACAAAAAAAAAAAAGAAGTGGGCTCTGTTTGTTCAATGTACTAACTGCATATTTCCCATCGATCCCAAAGATCGGTGTTCCATCCATTTCAAATATTGATTTTCAAAGCAAGCAGGTTGACCTTCCCCATTTGGAAGATTGGTGTAACATCATCTTATTGCACTTATTCTATTTAATCGTGTTTGATAGGCCAATATTTCTGCTTTTCTTATGGCTACCTATTGACTTTATCGCTACTCCACTTCTCTTTCTCCTTCCTCCACTGCTCTTCTTTTTTCTGCATTAATGAATTAAATAATGATACGCTTATCCCAGTAAATATCAATGAAGTAAAAAAATATACGTTTAAATGAAAAGTTCAGTCAAGCAGGAAAGAAACATCTTCTCACAAACAAGAAATTTTCGGGCAAACAAGATTTTTTTGCGTGTGTTTTCTCTCCAGTGCTTTCCAAGTGTAATGAATTTCCCGGCTTTTTTTAATTATGAACAACTTTTTCTTCTCACTCTATTATGTTATATTTCAAAGAGCATCAATTGTTACAAACTTAATCCTCTCTCTATCTCCCTCTCTCTTTCTCTCTCTCTCTCCTTCATAGTCAGGGTTTAATGCAACACTTACAGACAAGATAAGTGTTATGAGATATATAAGATTTTCAAATAAATGGAATTTTGTTGAACATTACTAACTTTTAGAGGAATGTGTAGAACTATTCAAAACTTAGCTTAAGACGGTAGAGCACTCAGTGAGATTTAATTTCATTTTACTATTATCTATTTTTCAGACTACCCTTGTTATTGGAATTCGAATGTCCATGTGACTTACCGGTCCATTGGTCTAATGGGTAGCGTGTTCGCCAATGGCCCGGGAGACCGGGGTTCAATCCCTATTCGAGTCATACGAAAGACTCAAAAAATGGTACTTGATACCTCCTTGCTTAACACTCAGCATTAATAGGTACATATCAAGTGGAGCAATCCAGGGAAAGGAGTATCGTCCTCCCCTACATCTTGGTGTAGTAGCTATTGAAAAGAGAACTTTCGGGTAGTCCTTCACTACGGTCTCCAACTTTACTTTTTATATGTGACTTACTCGCCTCTGATTGGCTAATCTACTTCTACTTTAGTCGTCTCTAAGTGACTATTCTACTTATGGGAAAGTCTGTAAATATTTGCTAACAATTTGTAGACGGCAGACATCTATAGGAGATTCCCCCTCCCCACCAAAATAAAAACAATCCAGCACTTGTTTTGATTTTCTTCTTTCTTCGTGGGTAGACAACACTACGGAATGTGTATTTTTAATTATTACCCACGAATATTTTTTATATCTTTATCTTCACCCTGAGGTCTGCTAACATTGCCAGGTAAATGTCTTGCCATATTTCCTTTACCAGTTTCATAACAACCAGAATGGTCTTCAGGTTTGGATAGAATGAAATGTCTGGTTCTCAAAGTTTCAGAGTATTTTACTCCTTCTAACGATAACACCTGATTTATGCTCACACGTTTTGTTTACATAATCGAACGCAAATCGTTCGAGCAATTCCCAGTGTATTACCATTTGTCTCAGTTCTATCATTCCTTTTGGTTTGATGCCAACTTTTTGTATTCATTTATTATACGATTTTCGATTGTCATTGCTGTGTTATGAAGTGAGTTTTGACTTTTAGAAGGAGCATGGCCTTTCTAAATCACTTATCTAAACTAGATATTTGTATGAAGTCAATAAATGTTTTCCCTGGGATTTGGAGTTGTGTCTTTGGACATCACATGTCCATTGGTTGCGTGAGAACTCAGAATCTTCTTTTGTTCTCTTTTCCTCCCCGTTCTTCGAACGGATAAAACTTCTTTTATCTCTACTCATTGAACAGACTTGGTCTTACCACCTGGCGAATAGCGTTGTCGTTCGCCTTGATATTGAAATGAAAACCACCAAAGAAGTCAAGTAAGACTTTTAACAATTTTAGAATGCGTTTTTATATTCTGCTTGCTCAAGGAGCAATATGAACATTTCATTTGTTTGGGATACGTTTGTGTATTCTTTTAATATTTCTAATGTATTTCATATAAATGTAATAAATGTCTTTTATGTATATTTGAGCTATTTTGTTTTTACCACTGTTTATTAAGTTTTAGTGTATGAATCGATATAATAAGGCTAATATTGGAATTTAGTGAGGAAGCGACTAAATATCCTCCCTAACACCAATCGTTACCGATAACACTGGCCCGTGATGTTTTCAAGATCGAATATATAATACTTTGTTTTACAGCAGTTTTTTACGCTGAATAAAAAAAATCATGCTCATCTCTTTCTAATCAAATCAATTTATTAAGATATAAGCTCCTATTGAAATGTATAGAACAGTTTTATAACTCTTACTTATTAAATTAAACAGGGCAAATATATTCACAGAAAGTTCACATTATGCCAGAGTAAAGTGAAAAACACACAAAAGAAGATATTGGTAGATGAAAGGCTTTTCAGGAACTTCCTACTGTGCTCGGCAGCCACCGTATCCCGTCTCAAGCACCAGCAGTAGTCAGTGATAAAGATTACATCCCACCGGCCTTGATAGCATTCTTCCATAATGTGAATGTCTCGGTGAAAATGCTCACCCTGTTCTTCACTTAAATCTTCACAGTTCTTTGGAAAATAGTCCAAGTGTAAACACAGAAAGTGCAGTTTGACTGACATTCGTGCTCCGTGTTGGCAGAAACTTTTTGGTAGCCCTTCAATTTCCTTCATGTATTCCGCACTCAGGTATTTTCCCAGGAAGTCTTTAACTACTAACTTCAGTGACTGCCTGGCGGACAGTTTAGCTTTGATCAGTGCTTCGTCAAACATTGTGTCTTTCATGAGTTCTCTTATTTGAGGGCCATCAAATATACCAGCCTTGAGTTTCTCCACGTTTATCCGTGGGAACTTCTGCTTGAGGAAAGCAAACCTGCAGCCTCCCCTGTCCATTGCTTTCACAAAGTTCTTTATTACTCCTAACTTGATATGTAAAAGTGAAGGCAGTATTTTTTCGGTTCAACGAGAGAGTGAGACAGGACGTTGTGCGAGCCAGGTTTTAACCCTTGTCTTAACGGCCACTCTTGTCTGACATAATGTTGGTCGTCAGGCCGGCTGTCCCAGAATCACAGAAAACAAGGATGCTTTGTGTACCCACTTTGGAGCTCTTGGACCAGTCTAACCACCTTAAGATCTCCACAGATCCACAATTTGTGCTTCACGAAGTTAACAGTAGACAGCAAACGATCCATGCTGTTGTGAGTTCCTTTCATTTGTACTGAATGCCCAATAGGGATAGATGAAAAACTATTCCCTCTATCTGGAAGAACTGCTTTGAGAGTTCTGCTGGATGAACCAATATAAAGTTTCCATTCCGTAGCATCATACTCTAAGCCCATTGATTTGATCAATCCAGCAATGTTGTTGCAAAAAACTATTGATGACTTATGTTGGAACGTGAAAAGTTCGATATCAGTAGAACGTTTTTCCTAGTGTCAACATATATTTCTCATTGGGGCGTGAACCCAGCAGCTGAGCAGACTTCTTTGAAAGATTCAGGTCTCATGCCAGGTCGGTGAGTTCTGCTTGTGTCAAGAGTACTGACTGGTCGTCCTCTTCTGGCTTGCATGCATCATCCCCAGCTACAACAATCATGTCACGATTTTTGGAATCAAAGAAATATTCCATGTTACCATCTGGCTCAGGAACAGGAAAGTTGGGGCCCTGAGGAATTAGTCTCATGGTAGAAGGAACATCGAGGTATTGGATATGGTGCTTGTTCTTATTTCTTGTTCTTGTTTCTTATCATGCAGAACTAGCAGTCCGTAATGTAATCTTTTCCTTCCCTTCAGACCATTGAAATGGTGAATAGCATACTCTTCTTTTTACCATTCCTCCAATCCCTCAAGATCTCCACAAACGTTTCACAGGACATGTAGGGAGTGAATGGCTTATCCTGATCCCTTAGTTTGACTCCAAAGTAATCGCAATATGCCTTTCTTCTCAAAGTCAGTAATGTTTGCTTGTCGGTTAGGAAGAACCACATTACCGCAGATATAACAGAACCTGTCAGGATTATTCTTACTCTTGCGATCCATTCTTATGGGAATACAAAAGTCGAAAAAATAAGAAATAAACCAGCTCTCAGTTCGTCATTGACACTTGACACAGTACATTAAAACCATTTTAAGCTGAGGTATAAGCCCCAACTCGAAATATGAGGGTGTTAGCGAGTAGGGTGATACTCTGTAGTAAGGTACACATACAACATTATACTAAACATCAGGCCCCCATAATCAGCAGTGACAAGAAGAGTCCAATGGCTTTTGAATAAGTGTTATTATTGTGTACAACGTTGTGAAGTATTCAAGTACATCTTTAAAACCAGACCTGACCAAATACAGAGAATGGTATTTTTGAATTCAGCATAAAACGGTGATCATATATCACTTGATAAAGCTTTGTCCTTTGAAAAAAAAATTAACGCAAGCTAGTGTAATTGGCAACGATGACAATAGATTTAATTAAACTGTTTTTTTGTTGTTTCTATTACCAAAGCCAAACAGTAAATCATTCAAGAAATCGCTAAAACGACAAGTAAAAAAAACATTTATTGTTTCATTCTAGAAAGAAAAGAGTTTTCTCCTATACAATGCAAGGAGAAATTGGAGAAATTAGTATCAACTACTTTACTAGGAAATAATTAATGGAATTTCTAATTGTGGTTGTCATTCTTCTAGTAACTGGAAATTTACAATCAAGACAGACTTCAAAAACTAAGTCTATCAACCAATTGAATTATTTTTGCTCATGGATTTTAATATTTTTGGAAAACAATTGCATAATCAGATCAAAAACAGCAATAGTGTAAACAAAACCTGAAGATTAAATCGGATTATTTCAGAAATAATAGTAGGAAAAAGAATTTATGAAGGCATTTTCGGGAACGATCGTATGAACTACTCAACAGAATTTGGTTTCTTTGTTTAATGGCATAATAACTTTGTAGGTTACTTAATGCTGGAGCCATCCTTGTAGAAGAATAGTAATGGTACTATTTGACCGATAGGTGCAGGAAGATAAAAGAAATTCATACCTTTCCCAAAGGTATTAGTCCGTGAACTTTACAGGGCAAGTGGAGTTCCAACTCGCCTACTATGATGTCACAGTCTAACACTTTAGCCACAACGTCATGGGGACTCTTCCACCTTAACAGAATTTGATCTGTATATAGATATTGTATTCATCATCATCATCATATCGCGCTCGTAGCACGGATATCCCTGACCCTCTCTCGCCACTCCTCCCTATCGTTCATCGCCCTAGGTAGGTCTTCAGGACAACATCCTGTATCCTCACATAGCTGCTGAATGTACGTTCGAGCTGGTCGTCCTGCTTTTGCGCGGCCATGTGTGGGGATCCATAAGAGTACATCTCTTATGAGTTCATCTCTGCTTCTCCAGCAGTGTCCTGCATGTCTGGTTCGTCTAACTTGAATAGTTTTCGTGATAGGGGCAGGTGGCCGTACAGTTGGTGTCTTGTGGGGTGCTGCTGCCAGGACTTGTTCAGGATTGCACGCAGCAATCTTGTGTAATTGCCATCCAGTTTCTTCTCCAGCCGTTTTGTGAGCGTCCATGTAGTGCATCCATATAGCAGTATCGATGTGACCGCTGCCTGGAAGAAACTGCGTTTCATTTTATCGGTTAGGTCTGATTTCCATATAATCGATAGCCTATTGATAGCTGTCCATGCTTTCGTTAGCCTCGTTTCGATGTCCTTTTCGGTTGATTCGACGCTGCTTCCTAGGTACGTGAATTTGTCTACTAGTTTAAGTGGGGTTCCTTCTAGAGTGGAGATGTCCCCCGTTTGGTTATAGCACATATATTCCGTTTTGTGTGCATTAACATAGAGGCCTATGCTTGCTGCTGCTCGTTCCAAACTATGCAGAAGAGTTTCGGCTTGGTCAGGTGTATTTGCCAGTATCGCTATGTCATCGGCGTAGTCGGCGTCGGTAATTGTTGTTGCGGGGTATCTTCTGCTTCTTTTCTTCGTCAGTTCGAAGCCATTCTCTTTGATTTTGTCAATCGATGTTCTAAGTACGTAGTCTAGACAAATGATAAAGAGGTACGGGGCCAGCGTGTCCCCTTGTAGTACTCCTGCTACAATGTCAAAGTATTCTGTGTCTCCATCCGGTGATCGTACTTTTACTTTAGTGTTTCTATAGAGAATCGTTATTGCCGCTACGGTTTCTTTAGGTATGCCGTACGCTAGTAGGATTTGTTCCATCTTTCCTCTGTGAATGGAGTCGAAAGCCTAGGTAAAGTCGACAAATATTAATGTCGCTTGTAGGTTCTTTGCCCGTACACCTTCAAGGATTCTGCGGATGGTTAATATTTGTGAGGTCGTGGATCTATTTCTTCGGAAGCCATTTTGGTTTAATCTATAAGTTCTGAACAAATATTATTTTATTTTTTTAAGGTTGATATAAGAAGACTGTTTAATAGAGAGATGACTAAGAAGGCATAATAAACAAATGATAATAAGTAACGATTATTCTTTTTTTTTAATTAAAATCCTGGCTCCCAAGTTGATAGTGCAATTATTCTAAGACGAATCGATTTAAACTGTATTTTGTTTTCAATGCAAACCATTTGGTTACATTAATTTCTGTTAATCCCAAGCGATACAGTTCGTATTTACATTATGAACTTCGTATTCACATCTGTATAAACTGATGATCAGCGTGTTAGTCTTATAGGCCGTTGTTTGGGAATTCTAATTTTAACTAAATACTTCATGAATTTAACTTGAAATGAAATTAAATAATTGTGAGCTAAAGAAAGACATGAGATAATCTTGAATGTCAAACAATCAGACTAGATTGAAAGAGTTTCACACACTCTGCCTCTGAGAAAAGCACGTGCTTTGCACGTGACCCAAAACAAGTTACAAAGCCGAAATTACCACTTCCAACTGACAATCAATTACCAGTTAACAGTCAACACACCTAGTGGTCAAATCTAACTAATTTAAACACCATGTTATGACTCATAACCGATAAATTCAACAAGTTAGAACCACCTTTACCCATATTTTTTTTTCAGTTAACATCATTGGAAAACACCTGCTTGTACACGTGCTAATTATGTACAGTCAACGAATCATATGCAAGTTTAATTTATTCGGCACTGAGTGCGTATTTATGATCGAAACGAATTAGTAAGAATTGTTTATTGCTGAAAAGTTGATTGACTGATTGATTTTAAATGCATGTTAACTCGTCTAGGGTTATTTTATGCCTATAAGCTAGGGACGTACGTTAATTATTCGTACATGTTTATATTTTTTGTATATTTGTTTCTTTAGAGTTTTTTTTAGCACACAGTCCTATCAAATGTGAATATTTCTTAAATATATCTATTTGACCCCTAATTTAGACCATAACAGATAATTGCACTCCGAGTAAAAGAGAACCTGGGGGAAACGGCTATGAATTGGTACTCTACACTCCCAGGTCTCTAGAACTGGAGCCTCACCGCCAAATGCAGCTTAGTGTCATACCAAGGACATTCTAGAGAGGGCGCTTACCCCTCTGCAAGGGATACAGTCAGCGTATTCTAAGCCCCGCCGACAAGTTGAACGGTAAACTACGTGATCTTCAATTCAATTTCTACAATTGAAACAGTGCAATTTTTAAAAGGGGATGATATATTAAAACAGATTTTGCTCAATGCCTTTTTTCCTCTGCGATCAATCGAGTGAGTGGAAGTAATCAATAATGAATTCTGTCAATTGTTATTTCTACATTGTCTAATAAAACTTTCTAATTATTTTTCTCATTTGAGTTTTGATTTGTTTAATGACATATAAACATTCTTCGGTTATCTAATGCTAAAGCCAACTTTGCAGAAGAACAGAAGTTGTACTATTTAACCTATTGCCGTGTTGGGATATGAGGATTAATACATTTCCCAAAGGTATTAATCCGAAATTGAACGCAAGAGTACAACTGGAGCTCGAACTCGCTAACTTCGGAGCTGTAGTCTAGCACTTTAACTCTTACGCCACGAAGACTCCGCCCAAGTCGTTCTTTGCTCTTTTTAATGTATTTTTCGTATCCTTGTACAGTTGCGTCAACGCAATCCCCAATGCTGGCGAATCCTCTTCCTTCGAACTCGTTTACTACGATGTAATTTTCGTATATTCGGAGGGTAGTCGGTTCTAAGTGAATAAAAGGATTAAGGTTATCGAGAGGCCCAAGATCGATATCAGATTTTTTTCAATCGAACACCAGGTGTATAAATATATATCCTTGATTAAAGGGGATGAATTTCAAGTCCACTTTTTCCATTTGTTTCTTTTTTTATTTGAGTTTAGTTTGTCTTTTTGGTCTCTTTGTTTTTTACTCCTTGTTTCATATTGGGAGAATCCAAATGCATGACATGTCAATATCAATTGCAAGGGGTTAGTCCGAAAAAGAATACATGATCTAAAAGTAATCAGGAAAATATTCATGCTTATATCCTTATATTCTGCTTAAATGCACTGAAGTTTCCAACTACATATAGACATTACCTGCTTTTTTACTTCATTTTAATCCTCCGGTGAGATCTTATCACGAGATTTCGTGAACTTTAAAGAGGTACTAGGCGTTAAACTTGAAAAGATTTCTCACAGGCGGTGGTAACGCAAGCTTTAACCTCGTTTGCACCACAGAGTCAGGGTGGAGGCTAATTTTGACGCTGTCAGATCAAAGATGCAAACTCTGGCTTACCTTCCGATCCAGATGAGCAAACATATTCACACATGCACACACACATGCACACATGCACACACAAAGTCTCTCTCTCTCTCTCTCTCTCTCTCTCTCTCTCTCTCTCAAAACTTCGAAGTTTTTTCTATTGTATCCTTTTATATTTTCTTTTTGCCCTTCTCCCTTTCACAGTACTCTTTTCTTCTTCTTCTTCTTCTTCTTCTTCTTCTTCTTCTCTCTCTCTCTCTCTCTCTCTCTCTCTCTCTCTCTCTCTCTCTCTCTCTCTTTCTTTCTATTTCATGTCATTTCTTTTCACTTTCATTTATCTTGCATTTCTTTTATCTCTTTTTATTCCCTTTTTCTAAAACCTTTATCCTCTTTTTACTCATTCTTTCTTGCATTTTTTCGTTTTGGTCACTCTCTCTCTCTCTCTCTCTCTCTCTCTCTCTCTCTCTCTCTCTTACCTCTTTGAGTTTTTGTGTATTTGTGTAAGTGTGTGTGTGTGTGTGTGTGAGTCTTGGTGAGTATGCATATGTGTGGTTTCATAGATATTATTCAACGCTCAGCTAAAAATCCAAGTGCAGAATGTCAATTGACATGTTTGTTTTGCTGTTAAGAAAAGTTAGCTTCTGCGTGCAAGTATAAGCATATAAAGGTGTTATGTGCGCATGCGTGTGATTATATAAGGATTACTGACAACAGGCAAACTTTCGTGCACCCATGCGCACACGTGAGTGTGTGTGCTTTGTTTATATTCGAGGGTGTGTTACAGAAAAGAACTATTTTCTTTTTCTCCCTATCCCATGGCCATTGATGATCCTGTGCCCTAATATCATTTCCAAAACAATTCTTACAGTGATATTCTCATACAATGAACATTCACCAATCAAATTTCACGACAAATGTTTATAGAACTCAACAGGATGTTGAGAAAGATCTAAAAGATTTTCAGTTTTTTATGATTTTATGTATAACGCAAATGAACTTGGTTTTTTTTTATCTTTTTTTTTACTTTTCTTTCTTTATTTCTTCCTCTCTTTCTTTGCTTTTTTCTTTATTTCTCTTCTTTCCTCCGTTTACTTTTCTTCCTTCATTTTCTTTTTTATTCTTTCTTTCTTTCTTTACTTTTCTTCCTTAT
Organism: Sepioteuthis lessoniana; assembly: GCA_963585895.1. Lineage (NCBI taxonomy): Eukaryota > Metazoa > Mollusca > Cephalopoda > Myopsida > Loliginidae > Sepioteuthis > Sepioteuthis lessoniana. The sequence continues at coordinate 68,723,092 of OY757909.1, forward strand.
TTTCTTTCTTTCTTTCTTTCTTTTCAATCCTTTTATCCATGATTTCTTTTCTTTCTTTTTCTTTTTTCTCTGGTTCTTTCTTTCTCTCTGTTCAATGTTTTATTTATCTATTTATTTATTTTCTATATTTTTCCATGCTTTCTTTCTTTCTTTCATTCATTTCTTTTCTTTTTTTTTCTTTAGTTCTTTCTTTCTCTTTGTTCAATGCTTTCTTTCTTCCTTTCATTCTTTTTTCTTTTTTATGTTTATCCAATAATACTTTGGTTAACGCTCTAGACAGGTTCTTAAAAGAATGCAACGCTAAACAAAACAACGCTAATCAGAGTCATTTATAATATAAATAAAGATACAAATTGAGGCTACATTTTATAGATAATACAATAACTTGTGATGAATGAAAAAATTATTTGAACCGGTGGATAAATGGCAAATTTTACAAGAAATATAGGTGCATGTAGGAAACTGCATTCATGTGAATCAGTTAACTTACAATTTTTATCAAAATACCATGCTATCCCATTGAAAATATTGTATCAGCAATCAATCTAAAATACGGAGTGTCAAGAAATAGCGAATACTTGGGAGAGTATCCACGCTTTAGTTCTTATTTTAACTGACGAAGAAAATGTAAAAAGTTGATATTATTTTCATGTATTGGATCCTATTTTTCATGACATCAAAAGCTTTACAAATTGACCCCGCCAACTTTCACACATAAACTTTGGTGAGATTCTCAAATACTTGCGGTAGTTTATCATCGATTTTTTTATTTCGTCTCTTCAATTGAATAGTGTTGCGGAGGCCAGATAAATATACCGGTCCCCGCAAACGTTTTAAATATAAGTGATTGACAACGAACTATGCAAGAATGACAAAACAAGGGTGTTGGTTCGAAAGGCCAGACTTTATTATGGTGAATCGTAAATCGGAAAAGCGAACGGCGAACAATCGCCGCGGCCGGATGGTAATCGTTGGAACAGGATCTAGTCGCTGGAGCAGGTCTGGATAGCTGGTACAAGACTGGTATTCGTTGGATAGGTGGTCGCTGGTCTAGGACTGGTTTCCGCTGGTGCAGGAAGATGGTCGCTTGTCTAGGACTGGTGGTCGTTGGTTCAGAACTGGTTGCTGCTGATGTCTGCTGGTGCAGGAAAGTTGTCGCTGGTTCAGGACAGGTAGCTGCTTCTGCAGGGAAGTGGCCGCCGGCGCAGGAGTGGTAGTTGCTGCTGCAGTGAAGTTGTCGCCGGTGCAAGAAGGTAGCTGCTGGTGCCGTCTCAAAGAGTATTAGGTTAGACATTCTGAATTAGTACTGAAAAGTGCTGTTAGATTGAGAGGCTGGTAGTTGTGTCTGCTGCATTGCGTCGTCTCAGGAGGTGTTTGGATAGACTTTCTGAGTTGTCCTGAAAAGGGATTTTAAGCTATGAGGCTGGAAATCTTCCTGCGTTGTCTGCGACTGGAATTAGGACGTCGGCTTCAGGGGAAACCTTGAGCAGTCCTCGTGAGCAGCTGCTACTGATTAGGCTTCGGCCGTAGAACGACCAGGGGAGAATCTGGTTTCTCCTGCATCTTTGGTTGACGTCCAGCCCAACTGATCTGACCTGGTTCGATACCGCTGCTTTTATAGCTACTGTGCACTACTACTCATTGTGGTCTACGTACACTGAGTTTGCTATTTATTACTAAATAATCGTGAGAAGCTTCATTCTACTTCGACCATGTGTTTTTTAATACTACCTATTTTGTCCATTAATTGAGGACTGTCCTTAGAAAGCCAGGTTGAATTTAATATTTTAAAAAGAACGTTCTGTGCGAAGCGATTTAGTCCCTTAACTACTCGTTCCTAAATACTGTTGGCTGACGACATCAGTGACTCATCACTTCTTGGAAAGGGGTTTGTTTGTTTTGTTTTTGTTTGGCTTATGAGTAGTCGGTTGACTACGATAATAGATTGGCTGAATCAGTTTTTGGCATGTTGTGTAGATAGTTTGAAAAGATTTTTAAATAGTTGCGAATACCATTCTGTCAAATATGTGTAGCTGACTGATAATGAACTCGAGATCATTTGAAAGCTTGTCTTTCATTGGACGAGGTTAAAGTCAAGAGACTAAAATCCAAGAAGTATAGTTGTAGATATTAACTTTACTTGATTTATCAAAGAGAACCGCAGAGAGAGTGATTGTCGACGTTTTCATCTCTGGTTCCCAAAGTGTGAGAGATCAGTAATGTGTGAAAATTGTCATCGAAGTAATCATGTACACATAAAAAATGTGATCTTGTTATTCATCCCGGTGAAATAGGATGAGATCACAACGAAACAAAACGAGATGTGACGACGGGTCGAGCAGAAGAAGATGGCGGTGCGAGTGACACTGCCAGCGACAAGAGACGACAAAAAAGAGATGGGCGATTGTAAAACGAAGAGAGAATATACACTTTTCTTGAGGCTATCCAAATTTTTGTGAGGATAGCTTATAGACAGGTCTTTAAAAGTGCTGCCACAGGATAATCCTTAAAATTCGGATCGGGCGAAAATAGAAAGAGTGCATTCTTTGTCGATAATGATGGTTGGAAAATGAGCCTTGTTGCATTGTGTGAGAGGAATATAAAATAGCAAAAAGCTTACTTGAAAAGGGTAAAGGAAATATAGTCATGAGACTTTGCCGTTCCCTGACCGGGTCAGAGACAATGTCTCTACAATTCAAAGAACAGAGGCAAATAGAAATCGGGAAATGGTTTCTGGAACTGTCATTTTACACCCAACAAGCCCTTATATGTAAATTATTTAAGGGAGATAATTATTTCTTGCACCATACAATAAGCTCAAAAACTTACTGGCACAAAAAAATATGTTAGAAAATATCATTTGAAGCTGCTCATGAGGACAAATTGAAAGATTTAGTTTATTGATGAGATGCGTGAAATAGGGAGTAAAACTTAAGAAGATTCCTGAAAGGATATTTTTAAAGGCGTACTACTATTGGACCCAAAACTCCAACAGCAACCATCACTGGCGTTTCTGCAGATCCATCTCTTAACGTAAACCGTACTGAATAATGCAACAAGGCTCATTTTCCAACCATCATTATCGACAAAGAATGCACTCTTCCTATTTTCGCCCGATCTGAATTTTATGGATTATCCTGTGGCAGCACTTTTAAAGACCTGGCTATAAGCTATCCTCACAAAAATTTGGATAGCCTCAAGAAAAGTGTATATTCTCTCTTCGTTTTACAATCACCCATCTCTTTTCTGTCGTCTCTTGTCGCTGGCAGTGTCACTCGCACCGAAGAGAATAATTTGCAGACCACTGCCCTTAGATAAGACCATCATTTAATGTTTTATAATGGCTTTTTGTCTTACACTTTATATTTGTCTCTCTATAAATGTTAAACGAATCGAAAAACTAATTAATTTCATCCAACGATAACGTCTCTACATGAAACCAAATCAAAAAAATGTCTTCGCCGTAGGCAAAATATTGCGTATTCAGTTTGTCATTAAATTCGTTATTCGCTTCTATCAATATGTGTTGAGTTTGTAGCGCTAATTTCGCTATGAGATTCTTTTCTTTCTTTAACGCGTGAATAGAGAAGGTGACTGACAAAGAATGACGATTGGATATATTTTCACTGCCCACCCCCCACACACACACCAATTATGGTTTTGTCTAAATGTTCTGGTTCAGTTCTGTTTCTTTGTTTAATGACATATCAACGTTTGTAGGTTATTTAATACCAAAGTCATCCTTATAGAAGAACAGTAGTGGTACTATTTAAACTCTAACTGAGAGGGTGTCTTCGCGGTGCTTTTGGATCGCAGGTACAAGCTGTGTTGCCGTTTGCTATCTGACTTCATTCTGGGTTATTCTATTCTAAACCACTTTTGTTTTGTTGGTTTAACTTCTTGGATAAGAAGGCTGTAAAAAATTATATGAAAGAAGAAGATAGTAACAGATAGGAGACGAAGACATCTTTTATATTTTTCCTTTATTTCTGGGTTCAACAACCATTCAGTGGGTGAGGAAATTCTTCCTGAAAATACAAATGAAATGGTTGAATCTCCCAGTCAAGGTGTTAAAAATGCGTTACTCGTTTCTTGAGTATATATGTGTCCTTATTCGGTGTTTAAAGCTTTAACAACGTGTTCGGTATATAAAGCTTTAGAGATGTGTTAGTCACTTTTAAGAGTCTGTCTAAATCCGGTGTTTTAATCATGTGTTGGTGGTGAAAGAGACGACTACTACCAGTGAAAAGGTTAGCCAATGCGTCGTTTAAAGACAGACGCATGGCATCCTCCACCAGTTAGCAAAATGTTGGCCCTCCTCTGGTCGCTGCTGAAAAAGAGTGAGATTCCTCCTTTTGTTAGCACGGTCCCTTTTCTTTGCGTATGCGTCGCCCCTCTTCCTGTCACAGGCCTCTGAGAGTTTCTGTATATTTTAATAATTATCTTAATTCAATTAAAATTTGTATTTCTTTACTTATTTATTCCCTACAGTGTAATGGTTAAAGCACGGGGCTACGTTCACTTTCGGACAAATACTCTTGGGAAAGGTATGAAACACCTTATACCCCCAGCTATGAGTTAAATAATATTCTATAAGGATGGCATTAAATAACCTAACATGGTTGATATGCCATAAAACTAAGAAACCAAACGAAAGCAAACTAAACTATACCTGAGAGATAAGGGAGGGTTATACCTTTCCAAGAGGTATTAGTCTAAAAGTGAATGTAATAGCGTGGCTGGAGTTTGAATACGCTTACTACGATGTTGCAGTCCAGCACATAAGTTTCAGTTTCTTTGTTTAATGGTATATCAACCTTCCTGGGCTATTTAATACTAAAGCAATCCTTCTTGAAGAACAGTTGTGGTACTAATTAACTCATAGCTGAGAAGAGATAAGTGAGGTTCATACCTTTCTCAAGCGTATTAATCCATAAATGAAAGTAATAGCGAGATCAGGGTTCGAACTCGCTTTCAACGATGCCGCAGTCCAGCACATTAGCCACTGCGCTACAGTACCAAGATGTTCTCCTAGCAACCATTATGACTGTACATATCATAATTACACCTTAGATACAATTATAATGTATGTGTGTGTGTTTGTGTGTGCGTGTGTGTGTGTGGAGAAAAATTGATAACAAGGTAATCCAAGTAGGAGAGATTTATTGAGAAGCAAAGTCGACACTATAGCGTTTCGGTTCTAATTAATCATCATCATATAAAAACCTCGAGAAAATCTGTATATCTTGATATACAGATTTTTCCTTGGTTTTTATATTTTGTATTTTTAAACATTCATCGTTGATTTAACATCACTTATATAACTCCTCACAGTCCTGATGATGTTTAATTCGAACCGAAACGCTATATTGTCGACTTTGCTTTTCAATAAATCTCTACATACCTTGTTATCAATTTTTCTCTATATATTGTCGGATTACACTCCATTATTTACTTCCATGTGTGTATGTGTGTGTGTGTGTGTGTGTGATTATTTGAGAAAAAAGTTTTATTCAACGAACGGATATGCTACATCCCTTGTTCATATTCCTTCGCTTCATAACAACAACTTTAAAAACATTCTAAATTTTTTTCTTCACAAAACCTTTTCTTCTGGCGATGAACTAAGGTTGAAACGTGTGGAGAACAACAAAAGATAAATAACACAAAAATGTTCCTACATATCTTATCACTTATATATATATATATATATATATATATATATATATATATAAGGATTTTATGTTTTTCGCTCTCTCAGACACATGTTGGTCGTCATTTACAAATCTTGTTTGACACAAGGTCAGAATTATAAGGCGCCTTGTGAGAATCTAACTCTCTTATAATAGATAACTAGCCTCGCTCAATGATTACTTAATCACGCAATATAGTCTTTTGACTAAGCGGAGTTCAAATTTGGCAGAAGATCACAAGTGTAGACTAAATTCTGTGATTCGAACTCAATCATAATAGTCTGCTAGCTTTCGGTGCTAATAATTCCATAATGCGAGGTGCCCATGGCAGATTCTGGGTTATGTATTTAGCGTTGGGAAACTTGGAGGCACAATAAACCTGATTCAGACAGGTAGTCTGTTCGTTTCCTGTATTTTCATTATCACACAAGACATCTTTCCTCTCGTTTCTTTCTTTTCACTTCTTCCTTTTTCTTTCTTTCTTTCTTTTTCCGTGTTTCTTTGTCTTTTTTTCCTTTCTTTCTTTCCTTTTCTTTTCTTTCTTTCCTTTTTTCTCTTTCTTTTTCCATGTTCTCCCCGATATATTTTGTATTTTAATAATTTCCAAACAGATCCATTTTTCTGTCGATGAGACCATAGAAACTAATACAACTCCAAATCAGAGTGGACCAACGAGTAATACCCCTAACCCCTTCGCAGATGATACGGTCGGCGTATTTTAAGCCAAGCCGACTGGGTGGAATCAGTTTTTGGCACATGAACATCAACGTGAGTCATAATAGCAGTGAACAATAGTCATTTACTCTTCTTACGGACAAGCAGACGTGGTTTATGTTCATGGAATGGGAAAAGTAGAAAAAGAAATAAGAGGGAAAGTACCCGACCCGATAGATTGCATGTCTGAGTCAGATTCGTCAAGTGTCTCTAAATATTCGTCTGTATTTTTTTCATCCGTTACCATGACCTGTTTTCCTGCAATTCTTTTGCTTTGACATTTAGCCTTGCATGCTGACATATTACGAGATGTCATTTGTATTTTGAAACAATAAACGCAGTCGATGTTAACATTTATTCACGTTGTGTAATATGCTATTATTTAGATAGATATGAACAGGATCGGTTAGGAATATAAAAGTACTTTGACCATTAAGCAAGGCGTATACAGACACACACACACACACACGTATATATATATATATATATATATATGGGCCATTGGCCCTAATGAGTAGAGTGTTTGCCAATGGTACGGGGGACGGGGTTCATACCAAAGACTCAAAAAAATGGTACTTGATACCTCTTTGCTTAACACTCGGCGTTATAAGGTACGGATCAAAGATAAAGTGGAGCATTCCAGGGAATGGCGTAGCACCCTCCCCTACGGCTTGGTGTAGTAGCTATAGAAAAGGGAGCCTTCTGGTCACCCTCGACTAGGGTCGCTAACTTTACTTACTTACTGTTCTTCTACAAGGATAGCTTAGGTATGAAATAATCCACGAAAGTTTATTTGCCATTAAAAAAGAAACTTATATATATATTTATGGTAATTTCCCATAGCGAATTCTCCCTTCAGCTATGAGTAAAGAATTGGGTAGAATGGGTTGGGATGACAACCGGTCTTGGAGAAAGAAATCTTAATTCAAACATGTCAAACTCCGCTTAGAATTGACTTTGTGCCATCCTGTTGGTCTTTTCATATATTATACAAAAAGTCAGTACAAACAAAAATAAAGAGTCCCCTTTCAATTTCTCATCTTGGAACGTCTCACATTAATCTCAGGATTATTTATCTAAATTTCTGTGATTTATCACTTAGAATATGCGACTAATGTCTTCATAACGTTTCGGCCGATATGTCCTTCGACCTTCTTCTAGTGTTTCATGTCGAACTCGGGAACCTAGACAGAACCTCGAACCTTTATTTAATCCACTAGGGTTGATAGTTCTAATTTCGTTCACTATGACCGGGTACAAGTATTAAGTCAGGAATTAACCTCTAACCTCCGAATGATTACACTTAGAAGCATTTCTTAATCAAACGCCTATATCCGTTGCGCCATCTGTCCTGCTAGACAATTCACAGTGAATTTGGGGGATTTTATAAACCTAATGTCTCCATCAACCGATGACATACTACAATCATCGACAATTTTTTACCTTAGCTCATATCGTTATGTTTTTTATTTAGTACTTAAAAATAACTATATGAGCAAAGGTAAAAATAGTACACCATAGTAGTGAATAGTATATCATAGGTTGATGGAGACGTGGTTTATAAGTCTCAAAAATTTACTCTGAATTGTCCAACATCAATTCGAGGTTCTCTGTAGGCTCCCGAATTCGACATGAAACACCTGAAGAAGGCCGAAAGACATATCGACCGAATCATTGTGAGTATAATTATGAAGACAATACTGTGAAAATTCTTAGTGATAATCCCAGCAGGTCTTTCTATTTTACGGGATCACAATAACTACCTCAACATGTTCACCCCAATCTCATCCACGGGGTTTCACCGCTGATTTTTAGTTTTGAGAAAAGCTTAAAGTTGGAGGAAGGCAAATCTTAGTTTTAGACATGTGTGTTACAACGCTTAGCAAAAAAAAAAAATACAACACGAGACATTAAGAATCTACATGCACGGTAATTGTGAATGTGACTGTTGCACAATATAAAATCTCACTCAATCACTGCAGACTGAGTAACCACACAGAAGAGCACCTATTCGTACATGCACAGTAAAAGCTACTCAAATAGATCTTAAGATGAGCAAGATGTCTGTATATGTTTCGGTATATATTGGAATTTATTAATTTTTGCTTAGATGTGGCCCAAAGCCATATTCATTGGGAACCTATTTTGATTCGAACTCACAAGTAATATTTAGCTACTCTAGCTTGCTAACCGTTACACAAGCTGATATATATAAATATGTGTGTGTGATTTGTTATTAAGAAATAGTGCTCAATATCGGTTATAGAGCATATGTAGATCTATTTTTAATAGCGTAATCATTGATTCAACGGCCTAGATACAGACCAATTCCGATGATCGTAACATAAACATGAAGAAGATCGGAGAATACATGAAGCAAAACATGATTAAAAATAAAAACAGTTGATATTACATGAAATAGAGACAATAATTCATGTAAGTATTTTCTAAGGTTGGAATACTAGAAACATGGATAGAAAGATTGTGTTACATCAGTCTTTTTTTTCCGAACTCACTTACTCCGTTGTCGCAATCGAGTACGTCAACTACTACGTTACGGGGACTCCCCTCGACACGTTTTTATCCCAAAATCTCAAACAATTTTGCTTGAGACAGAAGACATATTCTAGCATGTACATAAACTATTTATCTGTATGATCAAATTTCAATTTTTTGCACAATTCCTAGTGGATCTCCTTTCCTACCTTTTTGTTCCTGCTCTCATTCTCGTTATGTGGTTGGCTGTCACATTTCCTTTTCACATTTCTCTCTTAAGTTTTCTCTATTTTAGATTTTATGTAATTTGTTCTTTTGCCATGGTCCAGGGCTGCTATTCGGAACGACTCTGTTTCTCTCTTTAAGTTGCGTCTGTGTAATTATATTTATGTCATTTAATGCTCAACGTCTTTAGTTTATCTTCTGAGGTGTATATGTAATTGTTGTTGTTTTTTTCTTTCCATTTTTGTTTTTGGGTAGAAAAGAAGGAATTGTAAAATACTGTAGAAATTTCTTTTTGAATGGAAACACAAAACAGTCAGAGAAAAACACACAATTTTCTTAACTTTATCATATCTAATCCTTCTTTCAATCGATGAAATGTATGTTTTGATACAGCCTTTACATATATTGTTTAACTTTTTTTGATTGATTGATATTCTTCTAAGAGTTTAAAGTAACAACAATTACACATTTGTTTTCGGTGGCTCGAACAATGAATTTGTAACATTTAATTTGTAACAACAAAACTTAAATATCCGCAAAATTAGAAAATTGAAAAAAAAAAAACAATCTTGTTAGCTAATACCGGAACTTCTCATGCAACTAAGCCTCGTTTTCAGCATACGCAATTTTCCTTCTTTTTTTAAGTATCCAACTTTCTCATTATCTTTTAGCTATTTATTTAACATAAAATGGGAAGATACATTTTATGTTTGATTACAAGGCCAAAGATTTTGTGGAGGAATAGGAAGGGTAGTAGTCATCTGAAAAAATATCTAATTTTCTTTTGATTATCTTACTCATAATCATTTAGCTTGCTGTTTATGTTACCCAGTGATATCATAGGTAGGATACGCTTAACTAATGTCCTAAAATATTCATTAATGTTATTATTGCATATTTTGAGACGCAAAGATCTTTAGTGGGGGCAGCTAATTGAAAAAATAATAACGATTAATTTTTGGTAATTTAATAAGTTTCGCTTAGTTTTAGTACTAGGCCGGATGTATGGGGCACCCAGTGAGACTCAAACTCACTAGTAGCAGCGATTGTTTTTTCAGTACCGACTTAATTTTATTCCGTTATACACATATAAGGTAAATGTGAAATTGAACCTCTCGTCACGCTACTTTTAAACTTAAATTTCAATTTTAAGAATGCCGTTTTAAAGTTATTTGGAGGTGGGTAGGTAATACGAAAAAACCTGAACGTCTATTCAAAACAACTTAGATTAATTGTAGCATAGAATTGGTCTGTTTCAAAAAATTCTTTTTTTAATTTTTGTTGGCAAATATCAACCAGGATGTTATATATGATGAATCCCTCTGTCTACGAGGCTTAGAAAACCGGTAAGAACATCCCCTACGGAAGGTTCAGACAAAAAGAAGGGTGTTCTGAGTATGACTCTAAACTGCATCTGATGGTGATACTCCTATTCTGGAAATCTGGAGAATATCTAGTACTCCTTTATTGCCATAACTTCTAGATACACTCCTATCCGAAGTGGTAGTATCTGTTATGATCCCATTGCCGAAACACTACTGCATAGTTTGGAACGAGCAGCCGCAGGCATAGGCCTCTATGTCAATGCACACAAAACGGAATATATGTGCTATAATCAAACGGGTGACATCTCCACTCTAGACGGAACCCCTCTTAAACTAGTAGACAAATTCACTTACCTAGGAAGCAGCGTCGCATCAACCGAAAAGGACATCGACACGAGGTTAACGAAGGCATGGACAGCTATCAATAGGCTATCGATTATATGGAAATCAGACCAAACCGATAAAATGAAACGCAGTTTCTTCCAGGCAGCGGTCGCATCAATACTGCTATACGGATGCACTACATGGACTCTAACAAAACGGCTGGAGAAGCTAGATGGCAATTACACAAGAATGCTGCGAGCAATATTGAACAGGTCCTGGCGGCAGCACCCCACAAGACACCAACTGTACGGCCACCTGCCTCCTATCACGAAAACTATTCAAGTTAGACGAACCAGACATGCGGGACACTGCTGGAGAAGCAGGGACGAGCTCATAAATGATGTACTCTTATGGACCCCCACACATGGCCGTGCAAAAGCAGGACGACCAGCACGAACATACATTCAGCAACTATGTGAGGATACGGGATGCTGTCTGGAAGACCTGCCTGAGGTGATGAACGATAGGGAAAAGTGGCGAGAGAGGGTCAGGGATATCCGTGCTACCAGCACGACATGATGATGATGATGATGACTGTGTCATATAAAACTGTTTAAAACTTATTCGTATTCGATAAAGCTGTATGCAAAAAAAAACTCCTAAGAAACAACTACACAAAAACGTTAATACGAACGTACAATGAACATGATTTCTTAACCTCAAGGCATAAAATAACTTTTGACAGGTTGACATGCCGTTAAAATTACTCATTCATCCATTCATATTTGATGAATGGCAGCATGAAATTTTCTCGGAATTCTATCCTATATTTTGAAAATCTACCAAAAATAAAATAATTGCCTAATAAAGATAATTTAATGAAAAATAGTTTATATCTAATCAACTAATTATTACTACGCAAAGAAATGTTTTACCTTACAATGAAAATCTGTTTATAAGAGTGTTTTGTCTATCAGCATAGTTATGTAATAACATTATGTAATAACATTATGTAATAATGTTCCAATCTTCTAATTTGAAATACTGTTGTTTTTTAAAACAGTATTTATTTTGATTTATCATTTATTTTTCTCCCCTGAAATACTGTGGATCTATCGTCACAGGAAAGCAACAATTTCCCTTTTCTATTTTATAATTTAATTATTTCATTTTAAAATATTGTAATGTACAGAACAGAAAAACATCAGGAACATATCAGTCATCAAAAAGCGCAGTCAAAAAAATGTGTGCACTGTATATGAAAGTATTTAGAATAGAAATAAATACTTGGAAAAGTTTCTTCTCTTAGTAATTCTTGGTGGTGCAGTTTTTATAGACATGTTGGTAAATTAATAAAAGCTTTCGAAATTGTGTAGCGTGTAACGGGTTGTGTAGCAGACTTGTTACAGACTATTTGACCAAGATGGGCATCAACACAGTTCCTCACCCTCCCTATAGTCCAGACCTTGCTCCCTGTGACTTTTGCTTATTTCCTAAGCTCAGAGGCTGTCGCTATGAGACAATTGAGGAGATGAAAGAGGCTGTGACGAAGGTCATTGGCACGCTCACACAAGAGGACTTCCATGGGGCCTTCCATAAGTTGTTGGAACGGTACAACAAGTGCATAGCAGCCGGAGGAGATTACTTCGAAGGGGGACTAGATTTTCATGTGTGTACTATCAATGAAAGTGCCCATACGAAAAAAGCCTGGAAACTTATTTAATGATCCTCGAATATACCGACATTTACCAACAACATGACAAAAAGTACTTAAATGCTTACCTAGGACATCTTTCGATTTGTCAGTGCTACATCAAAATGACACTGTTAAAACAAGTTTATAGTTAATATTTGTAAAGTCAGGTTATTTGGTTTCATGTTATAACAACCCTTGATGATTATTTAATGCATCATCCTCTTTATATATATATAACACAGTTGAAATATTTACAAGTTCAAACCACTAATAATGATAATTCCTAGCAAAAACTTTAACCGTTATATTTGACCCATAGATTGAACCCTAACAGGTAGAACCACTTCGGGTGAGAGTGGAACTGGAAGTAATGGCAATGAAGGGTACTTCATATTTCCCAAACTCCCAAACTGTAGCCTCATCATCAGATGCAGTTTAATGTCATACACAGGACATCTAATTTTTCTTATTGAAAAGAAATACCTGAGTTATTGACTGATGAATTCCATGTATATTTTGATTGATTGTTTCATGCTTGTATCTGTGCACATTCGCCTCCAAAAATAACAGAGTGGAGAGGATTGTATGGATCTGTAAGTGTTTTATAACTCTCTTGCTGCAAACCACTTTCAATTGTTTTCCTGCTCTGATTGAAATTATAGTAACGATTCTAACGAACAAACTGGGCACTTGGGTTAGAGTTACACGCCATGAGGACAGGGCGCCTCTGGTGGTGTAATGTTTTGGAAGTTAGACTAGCAAACCTACACGAGTGAGTTCGAGTCTCATTGGGTGCCCTCTTCATATGGCCTTGTGCCACACCTAAGGAAAAAGGTCGAGTAAATTACTACACGCCATGTGAGCATTCTTCTTTTCTAACATGTACAGAAGAGTTGATTTTTATACATTAAATGACAAATAGCTTTCAGTTAATTACAGACTCGAAGCAGACGTGTTTACTCTCCGTTGAACTCTTCTTCAAGCATGTGGCTGACGGTTTAATAACATGTGTAATTGAAACTACTTCAATGCTAATTCAAAAAACAGGAGTCTAAGAAAAGAATCAGATAAACAGGTCTGAATCGCACTTAGACACGATTAGCATGTACATAATCAGAAAATGGACACGTACAAAATGAAGAACAAGTCTGGGGGTATAGGACAGAACAGTGCAAATGAGGAATTAATATTTGTTCAGAAATTATATCCGAAGAATTGGTTCATTTTTAAAGAATTCTTTGAGGAAGAGATTTCAGTGTTCTCAAAAAAAATATCCTCAGGGATCATAAATAAAATAATCATCTTCTTTTGCATTTGACAATCTGGAAAATTAGATTTGTTAACGCCTGCGTTTCTAATGGTTTGTCTTGGAAAACTTTCAATAAAGAAGAATGGGAGTTTTGTAATTTCTTATTTGGCTCTTACATGTACGTCACAGTTTCTTGTGTTTTCTCTTGTTCGTTTTGAAGCAAAAATGTGTTCTTTTTTCACGCATAATTTAACAAAACATTTATAACTTGAATGAGTCAAAAGTTTTGCAATATTTAGGTACGTGCTAGTTAGCGAATATATATCACGTAACCGAAGCAGTTCAGGCCATGGAAGGTACTCGCTGTGGTTAGTTATATGGTGGTAGTTGTGCATTGCTTCACTCTGTGAGTGATTTGAAGGCCTCACCGATGAACATGCAATTCGGGAACTTATGCTTTACAAGTTCGAACCGGTTCATAACATCGCGGAAACAACCAATAACAATTGTTGCACGGAAGGTAAAGGTTCAAAACACTTCACTCGGGTCGCAGGAACCTCGAAGATCAAGCAAGGTCAGGTAGACCTAAAACCGTTTGTCACTCAAAATCCCAGAGAATTTCATGGGTCTCATTTTCTAGGAGAGATTCTGATTTATGCATATATCATTTATTAACATGGTCAAATTTTAGTCCCTTGTACAATTCCCACTGGATCACATTTTCCACCCAGTCATGCTTAGTCTTTTATTCCTCTTGTACCAGTTTTCTGCGTTTGTTTATCGTGTGATTAACCGTTTCATCTCTGTCACCCTATAGCCTACACTTGCTATTCTTGTGTGTATAGTCAATTCTTGCTTTAACGTAATTGGTTCTTGTGGCATCATTTTCTGTTGCTATTAAAAGAGGTTCAGTTTCTCTCTTGAGGTTTCCCTTTCATAGCCATTTCCAAGTCATCTAGTATTCAATTTCTTTAGTTTCTCGCTCGAAGTATCCATATTGTTGTTTTTCTTTCTTATTTTTCTAGATTTTGTTGTTTTACTGTTTGTCCTTAAGTTATTTCCCTTGATATTGGTATTGCTTGCTCTTTTATTTATTTTTTTAAACATTTTTTACGTATTCTTCTAATCCCTGAATTGTTGCATCTACGCAATCCTCTATGTTGGTGAGTCGTCTTTTTTCATATTCTTTTTTAAACATAAAGTCTGTCTATGCCATCTCTCGGTTGTTAGGCCTTGTGCATCGCCATCAATTTTCTTGTTCATTTGTCTGTTCACCTCTTTTGTCCATTTTAAAAACGATCAACAGTATTTTACAAGAGGGACTATCCTGGTATTTATTCATTTCATGATATTTCTGTTGCAGAGACCGATTTCGAAAAGTTTTCTTATTCTTCTGGGGTACCCCTTTCATACTTATTCTTTCATCTCTGTTTACTTGATGTTGACCGCTTCCAGTATTCCGAAATACTAGTTTTATTTTTTTTTTTTTTTTTTCAAAATTTTCTGATGCTTTTCTGATTCGGTACTTCTATTCCTTCCGTTGTTTCTTTTTTCCATTTTTTAAATAATGACACACTCTTAATCACAAATTCTATTCCTATATCCAAGCTGTAGATTCAATTAGTTTTTTAGTTCTTTTCCATTTTTGACAAATATCTTGATATCATCCATATACATTAGCTGGTTTATTTTTCCTGCAACTTTGTAAATTGGTAGCTTCTTAGTATATGATTAAAGCAAATTAGTAGATATTTATGGCATATCAACCCTGTGGATTATTCGATGTCAAATCCTATATATATATATATATATATGTGTGTGTGTGTGTGTGTGTGTGTGTGTGTGTGTGTGTGTGTGTGTGTGTGTGTGTGTGTGTGTGTGTGTGTGATTTATAAACGAGTAGTTTGTAGGTAACTTTATTTCTAAACGAGTGGTTAGAGCTCATTTGTTCGCACAGTTAAATGGTTACAAGTATGGCTATCTCACACTAAGTCTTTTTAATATAAACCATTTGTTTGTACACGGTTAAATGGTTTCAAGTACTGCTGTTTAACATTAGTAATTCTATTCATCAAGTATTCCTATATAATATGAATTATTTGTATATAGCTGTATGCTTTTAAATTACTAATAATGATAATCTTGAACATATGAATATACAGCTCTATTTGATCCATTAATAGAACCCTGACAGGTGCTACCAATCCGCGTCAGAGGGAACCTAGGAGAAATAGCAGTGAAGGAGTATTCCACATTCGTCAAAGCTCTGGTACTAGAGCCTCACCATCAGATTTAATTCAGTGTCGTACCCAGGACACTAATGGAGGGGGATTAACCCTCTATAGAGATGCAGTCAGCGTATTCTATAGCCCCGACAAGGTGAAGTATATAATTAAGTGGTAACGTTGATATAACAAATAGTAGTGGGTAGAGTTAGTCTCCCAGGAAGAATTTTATTATCATTATTTACTCCTTGAGAGTTTTTCACATCTGCATTAGCTAATGGTCTTTCACTGGAGTTTGAGTGACAGCAAGTCTCCTCAAGTCTCAAGGGCTCTCCTCAGTATTCTGGGCGTTCTCAATAATGCTGTAATTTGGATGGTCTCCACTCGTCCGCCAACTTCCAAGTCCTCCAGTCCCTTTAATAATCCTTTAGTTACTGTACCAAAAGCACCAATCACAATTGGTATAGTTGTCACCTTCATGTTCCATTGTTTTTTTCTATTCCATAGCAAGGTCGAAGTACTTATCCTTCCTTTCACATTCTTTCAGTTTTATTCTGTGGTCAGCCGGGACAGCAAAGTCGACAATTTTGCAAATTCTATTTTTTTTTAAATTTTGATTATTATTAGGTCTGGTCTTCTGGGTGAGATTAGGTGATCTGTCTGTATGTCAAAGTCCCAAAGGAGTTTATGTGTGCCATTTTCTAGTACAGCTGCTGGGTTGTGCAGTTGTCCTATTATTATTATTATCATCATTATTATCATTATTATTATTATTATTTCTTGCGAGTTTTTCATACCAGCGTTAGCTGGTCATCGTTTACTGAGGTCTTTGTAAAAACAAATCTGTTCAAGTCTCCAGAACTCTTCCCAGTATTCTGGCCGATCTCAGCAATACTGTAGTCTGGATGGTCTTGATTCTTTCTCTGATTTCCAATTCCTCCAGTTCTACTTTTAAGCTTTTTGGGACCGTTTCAAGCATAGCAATTACAATTAGTATTATGTCACCCTCATGTTCCACAGTTTGTTTGTTTTGGGTTTTTTTTTTGTTTTTAGTTGTTGTTTTTTTGGGGGGGGGTTATTGCGAGGTTCAGGTATTTCTCTGTCTTCGTTTTCTTTAATTTTCACTATGTGGTCCGCTGTAACAGCAAAATCTACTAGATTACAAGTTCTATTTCTTCTTTTTTTTTTTTTTTTTCGTTAATTAACAGTAGGTCTTGTCTTTTGGCCGGTATTAGATGATCCATTTGTATCTCAAAATCCAGATAATTGTATGCGTCTCGTTCGCAGGAACAGATTCTGGTTTGTGCCTATACCATTTGGTTGTATGATTAAATTTCAGTCTCTTGCACAATTTATTCCTCGATGTATTCAATTATAACTTACTGTGGTAATCGTAAATCCTGCAAAGACAAAATGGTGACACATAGAAACAGGATTATGTAAGATCTGAAGGTCGACAATTGCGGTTAACTTACATCTTTAAATTTTGGTCAATTATCTTGGCTAATATTCAACAGACGCCGAACACTACCATACGTCCATGCAACTACATACACAGATACATATATATATATATATATATATATATATATATATATATATATATATATATATATATATATATATATATATATGACAAAATTAGGATTGTCAAGTCTTGCGTTATTGTTTCTTCAAATGTCAAACGACATCTTACATTGCAGATCGGAATATTCAACACGACTTCATATTTTAACATTTGAACTTTGATCACGTTTTAATGTTGCAATTTTTGTATTAATTTCTCTCCAATTTTATCCACTTTGCTGCTGTTATTTAAATATACAGAGTATCCCCCAAAATTTATTCACACTTTGATTTCATTCATGTTTTCAAATCTGTTCTATTTCAGTGCAATATTTTATTGCCTAAGTCACTAGTCCATGCCTGGATATCACATCGCAAAGAAGCTTATATACAACTTTTAAGACAATGTCTGTGTACGCATATTTGTTCAAGCTCTGATAAGAATTTAGAATTTGCACACTTAAAAGATGTTCACTGCATGACTAGGAAAAAATTATACCATCAATTCTTATAATTCAATCTAGTTTGTTAAAGGAATGTTTTATGAACCCAAAATGTTCAGCTAATAAAGAAAAAATGTTTTACGCATTATCTGTTATTTCTTTAACTGCTGCTAAATAGAAAAAAATTAACATCTAAGTGGACTAATTTCATATTTTTTGTCTAGAGTAGTATGTGTATCTTTGAGTATCATGTCTGTATTTATCCAACCTCTACGCCCAGCCAGGATGTGACACAAGGTCAATTTTAAGCAGAATTTAATAGGTTTGAATTTAGAGTTTTCCTTCTCCTAAACTGGTTGCCCAACCAAGGCTTAGGATTGGGGTGTCCACGTGGTGTAATGGTTAAAGCGATGGACTGCGGAATCGTAGTAAGAGAGTTCGTACTCCAGTCGCGCTATTACGTTCACTTTCGGACAAATACCCTTGGGAAAGGTATGAACCCCCTTATCCTCTCAGCCATAGGTTAAATAGTACCACTAATGTTCTTCCAGTAGAATGGCTTTGGCATTAAATAACCTACAAAGGTTGATATCCCATTAAACAAAGGAAACTTACAAACAAGGCTAAGGAATCCAGTTTGAATACTATTTACCCATAGCTGGAGGGAGAATAATTGGATTCATACTTTTCTCAGTGGTATTAGTGCTATGTGAAATATAATCAGCCCCCACTAGGATTCGAACTCGTGTCGCTGTGTCCATTTCTTACGACAGTAACCATTATACCACGGGCACTTCTTTGAGTATTATGTCATATATGAGGATGGATCAATAAGTTCGGAGACTGACGTGTGGTTAGCTTCATTTGTTTTTTGTTTTGTTTTTTTAGAATTTCATTATATAAGGTTTGATCGATATCATTAATATTTCCTGCGGAATTAAGAGCATTGGCAAGGAAGAAGATTAAGTTGCCTGCTGTCAAGTAATGAACAACATACATGTCTCTTAAATCAATGCTTGTGAGTTCGATCCTCACTGATTTCAATACCATTACGTCACCACCTTCCAAATTAACTTGAGTTCATATATATTTATATCTATGTATGTGCTTATTTATTTTGAGGTGTTTTTATTTGTTTGTATTTGTTTGCTTTGCTTTTGGTTTCTGTTTTGGTTTTGTGTTTTTCTTGTTTTTTTTTTTTTCTTGTTTCTTTTTTTGTTTTTGTTTGTTTGTTTGTTTGTTTTGTTTTTTGCTTTTGTTTTTTTGCATTATCATGATTTGCTGTTTGTCTTTATGACTATAACTGCTTATTTTAGAACGCGTCTATTTATTGAGAAATAAGACTGTTCATTGTCCACTTGTTTTACGAGAGTGAGAATTTTTCTTGCCCTGAAGTGACGGATTTAGTGTGCACTTAACCATGATGTTTTTGGTTATTTTGAAACAAAAAAAAAATAAGTCCAACACTACCTCCAACCGTTTATCTGCTTTTTTCCACAAAAGATTGCGTGACATAAATCTTTAACACTGTTTAAAATCCATTGTTTGAGACCCAACCATTTTAAGAATATTGACTGTCAGTACCAAAAAGATAGTGTCCTTGTACATCTATTCCCGGAACGGCTTTCTTTGTGCATATGTGTATGTGGGAGATGAGTCGGGCCTATGTTTCTAAGTATGCGTAAATGTATTTGATTTTATGCCTCGTACACATTCATTTCTGTTCATTTTCTGTACGCGCATATCAGGTCGCTATTATTTTCATCTCATTTAACTATATTTAACCTACTTCAGCTAACCAGTTTCCATATCAAGAAAAGACAAGCTTGGCGAGTCGCTGACCACTCTGTATTGTTAGATTTTCTTTCCTATCCAATATTTGCTCTTCCACTTGGATTTTATATTCTCAAATTCAGACATCAGGAAATTGAAACAAGAGTATTTAATCATCTCTAACGAGGCTGTTGTTTACTCCTTTTGAGATTATATTTCTTCTTCCAATTTCCTCTCCTGTCATTCATTCTTTCCTTTTCCATTCATTTCTTCTTTTCTTCCGTCCTTCATTTTTTCAATCTTTACCTCTTTTGTAATTCTTATTCTCTTTTGTCAAGTTTCGAGTTTAAGATTATTTTTTTATCATTCAAAGGAGGGGCAGAATGCCCATTGGAAAAAAAATAAACTGCTAGTTTTTGAGGATTCTATAGAGGAAAACTGAAGATGCAAAGAATTCCTATTAGCTTAGTTCTCGGTCATCTTGGGCAATATGTCATACTCTTGGTTGGTATGCGAAAATACCAAATATTAATTTATTCAGACGAGTGTCTTCGTCTTGGTGGTTACATTTATAGCGTTTCAGTCTTTGTTTAAAAACTAACCTACATTGACTCCTAAATGCCATTATTTGACTGATTTATGAGTCAATGACTGGTTTGATAATGATATTGGTTAAGTGCATCATATTGCCGCCACGTTATCAGTTTAACTCCTGATTCAAGCAGGTAAATTAATAAACTCTTAACTAGAAAGGAAAAAAAGTCAAAAAGTGGCGTCACAAGGATAAATTAAGAAGAATTAACAGATACGATATAATCTTCTTAGTATACATGATGGAATGAGAACAATTTATCCATATGGATTAAATAAAGGATTCGATTCAAAATTCCCGAGAGATTACCGATTAAAGATTACCTGAAAAATAGCGGAGAGTAGAACAGTCTAAATATAGGCAATATCATCATCATCATATCGTGCTGGCAGCACGGATATCCCTGACCCTCTCTCGCCACTCCTCCCTATCGTTCATCGCCCTAGGTAGGTCTTCAGGACAACAACCTGTATCCTCACATAGCTGCTGAATGTACGTTCGTGCTGGTCGTCCTGCTCTTGCGCGGCCGTGTGTGGGGATCCATAAGAGTACATCTCTTATGAGTTCATCTCTGCTTCTCCAGCAATGTCCTGCATGTCTGGTTCGCCTAACTTGAATAGTTTTCGTGATAGGGGGCAGGTGGCCGTACAGTTGGTGTCTTGTGGGGTGTTGCTGCCAGGACTTGTTCAGGATTGCACGCAGCATTCTTGTGTAATTGCCATCTAGTTTCTTCTCCAGCCATTTTGTTAGCGTCCATGTAGTGCATCCATATAGCAGTATCGATGTGACCGCTGCCTGGAAGAAACTGCGTTTCATTTTATCAGTTAGGTCTGATTTCCATATAATCGATAGCCTATTGATAGCTGTCCATGCTTTCGTTAACCTCGTTTCGATGTCCTTTTCGGTTGATTCGACGCTGCTTCCTAGGTAAGTGAATTTGTCTACTAGTTTAAGAGGGGTTCCTTCAAGAGTGGAGATGTCCCCCGTTTGGTTATAGCACATATATTCCGTTTTGTGTGCATTAACATGGAGGCCTATGCTTGCTGCTGCTCGTTCCAGGCTATGCAGAAGTGTTTCGGCTTGGTCAGGTGTATTTGCCAGTATCGCTATGTCATCGGCGTAGTCGGCGTCGGTAATTGTTGTTGCGGGGTATCTTCTGCTTCTTTTCTTCGTCAGTTCGAAGCCATTCTCTTTGATTTTGTCAATCGATGTTCTAAGTACGTAGTCTAGACAAATGATAAAGAGATACGGAGCCAGCGTGTCCCCTTGTAGTACTCCTGCTACAATGTCGAAGTATTCTGTGTCTCCATCTGGTGATCGTACTTTTACTTTAGTGTTTCTATAGAGAATCGTTATTGCCGCTACGGTTTCTTTAGGTATGCCGTACGCTAGTAGGATTTGTTCCATCTTTCCTCTGTGAATGGAGTCGAAAGCCTTGGTAAAGTCGACAAATATTAATGTCGCTTGTAGGTTCTTTGCCCGTACACCTTCAAGGATTCTGCGGATGGTTAGTATTTGTGAGGTCGTAGATCTATTTCTTCGGAAGCCATTTTGGTTTTTTCTAAGTATGTTGTCGATTTTGGGTTCTATGCGGTTTCGTAGTAGGGCATTGTAGATTTTGGCAGCTATGGATGTAAGTGTTATGCCTCGGTAGTTTTTGGCTAATCCGAGGTCCCCCTTTTTAGGGAAGGGGAGTATGCATCCCTTCGTCCATCTATCTATCGGATTTTGATTGTATACTGCGTTGCAGTGTCGGAGCAGTATGTTGTCGAATTGTCTGGTCTTCCATACTTCCGGGGGAATTTCGTCCAGTCCTGCAGCTTTCCTATTTTTAATTTTTCTGAGAACCGAGTCGAGTTCTCCTTGTGTGAACGGTCCAAGTTTAATGTCTAATTGTTTGCTAATTATTCTGGTGATTGGTTCATGCGTTATTTTTGGTGGGTTTCCAAGTAAGTTTTCGAAGTGCTGTTTCCACAGTTTTATTCTTTCTTGTTGGTTTGCTGCTTTAAGTTTTGCTTTGGCTGTGTTCTTTCTTCTGCTCACTTCGTTTATTGTTTGCCAGGCAATTCTAGATTGTCTATCTTCTACCGAGTCTCTAATCTTATCTATCTGATTTTGAATGTATTCTGTCTGTTCCTTTATATATATGCCTTCTAATTGATATTGTGCCGTTTTTAGTTTTAAGGCATTTGTGTTTGTTGGGTTTTTTCGATAGTTTTTGGAGGCTGTTTTCACTAGTGCACGTTTTTCTCTCACCGCTAAGGTTTCCCATGGGACTCTATATTTAGTTTTAATTTTTGTTGGAATGTATTTTGCTGCTGCCTCAAGGTGTGCATTGACGAAATTTTCGTATTCGTAAAAAAGGGGCGCGTCCTGCTGAGGTTGGAGCCCTGGCCTCGGTGTTCGAAAAATCAGCTACAGAGCTCAAACAATCAAAACTACTAAAATGCAAGCAAACACTACAAATAGCCACATTTAACGTAAGAACCTTAAATAGAATAGGACAACTCCCAGAGCTAATCGCATCGGCCGAAGAACATAAAATAGACATAATATGCATACAAGAACACAGATACACGCACACAGAAGGTATCAAATATCACGAAACTGGCAATGGATGGTCGCTCGCCACTGTATCCGCATGGAAAAACTCTGTCAACGCCGCAGTGGGAGGGGTAGGATTGCTTATAGGACCTAGAGCACTAAAAACGCTTAATAGCATAGAGAAAATACAACCTAGAATGATGGTAGCTACATTTAACGGAAACCCCAGAGCAACAATCGTCTCATGCTACAGCCCCACCAATGTTAGTGAAGAAAATGAACTAGTCACCTTCTACGATGAGTTATCCTCATTAGTGCGTAGCTTCCCGAAACACAACATGTTAGTCATTGGCGGAGACATGAATGCACAAATCGGGAAAAACGGAAACAACAAATACAGCCTCCACAACACGTCAAATAGAAATGGGCAACATCTAACAGATTTCATGATAGAAAATAGATTAGCATGCCTCAATACAAACTACCAAAAAAGAGAGGGCAAACTATGGACATACACGTACGCAAACAATACTAAAGCTCAGATAGACTACGTCCTTATAAACAAGAAATGGAAGAATAGTGCATTGAATTGCGAGGCATACTCCTCTTTTGAGGGTGTGTCCACCGATCACCGAATAGTCACAGCGAAAATACGGTTAAGCCTACGAAAAAACGACAAACGAACAGCGACCACCAAACACTATGACTGGGCCCTATTAAACAACAAAGATGTCAGAGATAAATACGTATTAGAATTAAGAAACAGATTCGAAACACTACAAGAAAAGACGGAAAAAAGTACAAAAAAAAAAAAATAGGCAATATAACCAAGATAAATGAATCAAAATATAATCAATGGTAATTCTCATCTCAGAAATTCACACAGTCGTGTCTATATTGTATACATCTATGTGGATAAGTATTTGAATAAGTATTTGCATGTATAAATTTGAATGTGTAAAACATATATTTGAAAGTATATAAACCAACAGAAATGCAAGTAAATATTACTGTAATTCTACTCATTTATGGACGTGTACACATACATGTAAATATATGAGTACAGCTGGTTTTGGGGAGAGTAAGAATGTGTATATTAATATTAACATTTCACTCCTTGCAAATTTTTCACACCAGCATTAGCTGGAGCCTGAGTGACGGCAAGTCTCCTCAGGTCTCCAAGACTCTACTCAGTATTCTAGCCGATCTTAACAATTCTGTAGTCTAGATTCTCTCGATTCTTCTTCTGATTACCAGTTCCTCTAGTTTTTCTTCCAGGCCTTTGGGACTTTTGCAAACGTACCAACTACAATTGGTATCATTGTTAAACTCATGTTCCAGTTTTTTGAGATCTCTTTCAAAGTTCAAATATTTGTCTATCTTTTCGCTTTCTTTTATTTTCACACCGTACTCCACTGTAATGGCAAAATCCACTTGATAATAAGTTTTTTTTTTTTCGTTTTGTCTTTTGTTTTTTCGGGGGGGGGGAGGCTTGTTTATCAACAATATGTTTCACCATCTTATAGGAATTTCAAAATCCCAATGTAAACTATTCGTCTCATTCTCTGAGACAGATTCTACTTTGAGCATATACTAGTTGGTAGTATGGTCAAATTTTTGTCTCTTGCAGTGGATCAACTTTCCTACCCTGTCGTATCTATGTTATATATTGACTCCTGATCGAGCCGTCAATCAGAGATGCACCGGTGTAAATAAGCGGAAGAAGAAGCGGAAGCAAGTGGGTGTTATGAAAGAATATAGGCAGATGCCGACGGCCGTTGAGTTAGTTGATGACAGGAAGACCAGAGTGAGAAACAGCTTGCAGACTGAGAACGCCTCCTGAGGGCTGTGGCCCTCAGCGACCCCCCGGTTGAGCAACTCTAGCGGAAGAAGAGCTAAGTGGGTTCTTGAAGATAACACAGCGTGTTATGGTCAGGAGAAGAAGTTGGGTCAATATAGCAGTCTGTCGATGTCTCCACCCATCTCTCACACTGCACAGAAATATCAACCCTTTCGAGAATAAAGTGTAAGAGATACATATTTTTATAAAGAATGTGTTCGTTCGTGCATTGAATTGCGTAAATCAATGTTATGATTACGGCTATACAACATCTAGTCTTATATTCCTAGTTTGCTGCATTCGTTTATATGATGAATCGTTTCTCCACTTAACCAACACTTACTATTTTGTTGCGTATTATCAATTTTTATTTTAACATAATTGATCCTTATGGCGTTGTTTTGTGCTGTTATTAAAAGGGTTTCAGTTTCTCTCTTGATTTTTCCATATCTTAACCATGCCCAAGTCTTTTCATGTACAATCTCGCCAGTTTGTTGCTTGAAATATCCATACATTTGGTTTTTTCCCATTTCTATTTTCTAGCTTTTTTTTTCTGTTTATTCTCATATTGCCAATGCTGTTACAGGCTACAGTAATTAGTCTTTCTTTGCTCTTTTTTGACGTAATCCTTGTATCAATGCATATATGCAATCCTCAATAATGGCGTGTCCTCTTCCTCCTTCTATTGTCTATGTCATCACTCGAGTGTAAAGCCTTGTGCACAGCCATTAATTTCCTTGTTCTTTGTTCTATTTGTCCGAGTTCCTCCCTTGTCTATTTTAAAAATGGTCCTGAGTATCTTACGAGCGTTTATTCCTTAGATGGGATTTCTGCTACAGAGCTTGATTTTGCGAATTTTTCTTTTTCTTCTTAATAGTAGTAGTTTTAACAAGTCTCCTCGGGCCTTCAGGACTCTTCTCAGTACTCTGGCTGATCTTAATAATGTTGTAATTTGGATGGTCTCCACTTGTCTTTTTATTTCCAAGTCCGATAGTCCCTGTACCAATCCTTTGGTGACTGTACCAAGAACACCAATTATATCACCTTCATGTTCCATAGTTTTATCAGTTCTCTAACAAGGTCTTCGTGCTTATCTCTCTTTTCGCTTTTCTTCAGTTTTACTCAGTGGTCAGCCGAAACGGTAAAATCCATTATTCGGCAGGTTCTATTTTTTGTTGACTATCTAGGTCTAGTCGTCTGGCCGAGATTATTATCATTATTAAAATCTCTCTAATAGACTACAGAAAGAACGAAATGGTTTTCAGCAAACCACAGAGGACGTGAAAAATACCCGGCTATATGATGAAAAGTACGAGGATCTTGCCAAAGAGCTGAAAAAGCTATAGAACATGAAGAGAAGGGTGCTACCAATTGTAGTTGGAGCCCTTGTGATGGTCCCCAAGAACCCGGAAAAGATACTGGGAGAAACGGAGATCAGAGGAAGAATCGAAACTATCCAGACTACAATACAGTTAAAATCAGTTGGAATACGTAGAAAAGTCCTAAAGACCTGAAAAAACTTGCCATGACTCAAACTTCAGCGAAAAACTACCAAATAAAAGTAATATAAAAAAATGCAGGCAGCAAAATAATAATATATTAACTTTTCTGATACCTATAAATTCCAAGAAGGAACAATTCAGCGATTATTCTCTCTTGAACTCAACAGGAACCCTATGAAATCAGTCGAATTCTGTTTAAATCAAATCTACATTAAATTTATTCAAATAATATTGTTAGTTTGCATGTAAATATTCGTATCAATGCACTCACAGCTTTCTCATTCCCATTTTTTCCTTGTTCTTAAATTAAACGGAATAATTATTATCTCAATTTATATTCAATTATGTTTAATTCTAAAATATTTTCTCTTCCCTTTGAAATGTATGTAAATTGCTCCTCGCTAAAGCCGAAAAAAATCAATTACATTTCCGAAGGACGATTTTATTTTCAAACATATACATTTGATTTATTTTCATCTGTTTAATGTCTGCATTAATTTTAGTGACTATTCATTCCCGAAATAAAATCTCACACCCACCAAACATATCCCAAATTATTGTCTGGTTCTAACTATTTTTAACGACTGGTTTATTTTCATTCTTATGGGGAAATCGAATATCATCGTCATTACCATGTCCTCGTGGTGTAAGGGTTAAAGCGATGGACTACGGAATCATAGTAAGCGAGTTCGAACTCCACTCGTACTATTACGTTCACTTTCGGACAAATAACCTTTGGAAAGGTATGAATCCCCTTATCCTCCCAGCTATGGGTTAAATAGTACCTTTACTGTTCTTCTAAAAAGATGGCTTTGGCATTAAATAACCTACATAGATTTATATGCCATTAAGCAAAGAAATCAAAGCGTGTTTACATGACGAATTCTCTCTCCCACGCCACCCATCCCTATCGGTCATCGCTCTTGGAAAGCCCACAAGACAGCGTCAAATATCCGCACACAACTAATGAATGTAAATTTTTGGTGGTCAGCCCAACATTGTTGTGTCCATGTGTACAAGTCTATCGGAAAACATTGTTTATGAGTTCGTCATTAGTTCTTCAGCAATGATCAGCATGTCTTACTCATCTTGGATGATTTGCAAGATGGGAGGTAAGTGGTTGCACAACTACTGTTTTGTGGATTGCTGCTTTGAGGGTTTGTTCAAAATAGCACTCAGCATCTTTATGTAGTTTCTATCTATTTTTTCTCTCCTGGCGTTTCGTTGAACTCCAAGTGGTGTAACCTTATGTTGTATAGTCATATGCTATAACTATACACATATACATATGCATGTGCATGCAGAATCAACGACACAGTAATAAAGACGAGCGAAGACTTCTTTAAAAAAATATACTTCTCACTTTATTGTAAGGTTTGCGTGTGAGAGGGAGTTGGAGACTGAACAAAGACTGCAACATATTGACCTCCCCAGCCCCTCCGGTCATTGCCGTGTGTCGTTCTCGTTCACCTGGGCTGCTCAACCGGGGGCCCAACCTCTTTGGGACATGTTATCATTCCAGCATCTTCTCACCAACTGGTCTGATCTACAAACTCAATCGGGGGTCCCGAGGGCCCCTTCTGCCGGGTGGTGACTTTCTCTACCACATCTTGACTCCAACTCGTCTGATCTCCAACTCACTGACTTCCTGTCCTCACCGAGTTATATAATAGTTCAGTCGCCCACTCAATCTTTGTAATGGCATGTTTGATCGTCATCAAGCGGAAATAACTGTCATTCAGTTCACAGGTCACTCTCTTCTGGTGCATCAGTCTATGAGTGTACCATGGGATTTTTACCTTGTCCCATTTTTTCAGCCAAGCCCGCCTACGCGATTTCTTCTCATAACTGCCATCGGAATGTGTCACTTCCTTCCGGTGCATCACTTTAGAATGTGTCACTTCCTTCCGGTGCATCACTTTGGAATGGCATGTTTGGCCGGGTCGAAGGTCAATATACAACACATACAGCAGTATTTACACGGCTATAGCTGGGTAGAATCCCCCTTTTTATTTCATGTTCATCGAAAGATTACCACCAATCAGAAAATCGAACATAACTGATTGAAAATATATGCTTGGTCGGAATCGTTTTACATTACCAAATCATAAAAAATATCAATTAAAGAATGTTTTTTAAAATGCCTTTTACAAATAATGTACAAAAAGATCCAAAGAAAAAATACACTAATACTTACATAGTTTTTGTTTCAAGAAAATTCATTCATTACATAAAGTGTTTAAAGCATCTCATAGTCTTATGACTGTCTCCTGTCATATGACATTTCTGACAACATCTTATAAGTATGACGCATTTCTTTATAGCAGTCATTTTAAAAACAACAAATAATTCTTTCGGCTCACTTGATAATTAGACTTTGAAATGTACCCCATACTAATGTGCATCAAAATTACCTATTTTTTTCTTACTAAATTTTTCATCGTTTAATATTCAACTAATATAAATATCGTATATACTTGTGTAATGAACAGCCAAGTCGACTGGGACTATAGAATACAACGACTGCATCTCTGCAGAGGGATGACATTACCACCTCCAGTTAATGTCCTTGGTATGACACGAAACTGCATCTGATGGCGAAGCTCTTGTTCTGAAGCTTGGGGGAATATAGTATGTCCCTTCATTGACATTACTTCCGGGTTCACTCTGACCCGGATTACTCGTACCTGTCCCTTGTATGGGTCGAATAGAACTGTTCATTTTTTTACAAGTGATTATTCTTAATATCAAATACAATTATTTGTGTTAAATAAGAATACTTGAAACCATTTAACCGTGTGTAACAAATGATGAGTATTAAAATAGATTGTGATGCTTGATAAATAGAATTACTCATGTTAAATAACAATACTTGAAACCATTTGGTTGTGTGCAAAAAATGATTAATATTAAATACAATTAATAGTGTTAGATAGCAATACTTGAAACCATTTAAATGTGAAAACAAATGAGCTTTACCAACTTCTGTAAAATGAAGTTAACAATAAACTATTCGCTCACAAATCATATATATATATATATATATATATATGTGCGTGTGTGTGTGTGTGTGTGTGTGTGTGTGTGTGTGTGTGTGTGTGTGTGTGTGTGTGTGTGTGTGTGTGTGCGTGTGTGTGTGAATTTCGGATTAAATAACCCACAAGGATTGATATGCCATAAAACACCACCAAGCTAAACTAAAAATAAAGTTACCAACAAACTATTTGCTAATTATCTTTAATTGGAATCATTTTGAGATGAGGCTTTTTAATCTGAGAATTAACTTTTTTATTTATTGCGGACTTTTTGTCCTCATCTTGGTAGGGTTTTTTTTTTCTTCTTTCACAACGTTTCGGCCAAATTTCACCTCTGGCCTTCTACAGGCGATTTTACCGCGACCTCGGATAGGAATGATGAGTCTTGTAACCGTATCCCCAGTAATTACTGCCTTCCATAGTTATTGTCTATCGCACCATGATTGATTGATTGATTGATTGGTTGGTTGGTTGATTTCAATGGCGTGTCAACTCGTCTAGGGTTATTCTATGCAAAGTGGTTAGTGAATTATGTTCATTGCACGTTCCTATTTACATTTTTTGTTTTAAAGATAATTACTTAAAGCTACAATTGTTTACTAAGGATTACTATTTCTAGTAGTAGTAGTAATAGTAGTAGTAGTTAACTGAAACCATATAACTGTGTTCAAACAAATAATTAATATCAAATAGAAATAATTACTTGAAACCATATAATCGTGTATAAATTATTAGTAATTAATAGGAATACTTGAAACCATACAACTGAATGTATATTATTTGTATTAGATAACTTTAAATCATTTGTATCAAGGATAGTTCTTTGAATTGTTTACTAAGCATTATTATTATTATTAGTAGTAGTTAATTGAAACAATATAACTGTGTGCAAACAAATAATTATCATTAAATAGAAATAACTGGAAAACATATAAGTGCGTATAAATTATTAGTATTAAATAGGAATACTTAAAACCACTCAACTGTGTGCAAATTATTTGTAATAGATAGAAATAATTGACCTCATTTAATTGTATACAAATTATTAGTGTCAGGATAGTTATTTAAATCTATAACTGTTTTCTTACGATTATTGTTATTATTTACTTGAAACAATATAAATGTATGCAAGCAAATGATCATTATTCAATAAAAAAAATTACTTAGACTATATAATTATTAGAATTATATTGGAATACTTGAAACTATTCAACTGTGAGCAAATTATTTTTATTAGATAGGGACACTTGATATCATTTGACTGTGTGCAAAAAAAAACTCACAAAGAAATAATTAAAAATGTACCATGAACGCGATTCCCTAACCTTTCGGCATAACATAACGGGTTGACATGGCGTTAAAATCAACTAATCAATCATTTCTATTTCTGAAGATATTGAGCAGTTTCTATTAGAAAGTCATGGGTTCCAATAATGGTGACAAGAACTGTGTGTTTGTAGGCGTAAAGAACGAGAGACGCTAATCTAAGATCAATCGCGAAAATTGTTGGAGGATGAAACTGTTTTGATTATTTAAATAGTAAAGTCAATTTAGTGCTAGGTCACATGTATGAGAAACGAACAGTAGAAGATCAAAGCTTTGTATGAGCGGTGTGCAAACCAATTCATTACGATTTGAATTAGGTGTGTATGTATTTACTCACGAACATGATGTGACAAAAAGTCAAAGTTTAGGCGGAGTACTGATGTTCTAAATTGAGTTTGCCTTCTCCTAGACTGGTTGCCTTACCAAAGGTAAAGAATCCAGTCTGCTCTACTATTTATCCACTGTTGGAGAGAGAACAGAGAGATATATGTCTTTCTAAAAGTCATTAGCGCGAAGTAAAATTTCAAACAGCTCGATCCCGGATTTGAATTCGGATCTCTACATCCACTTCCTACGACGATAACTGTTACGCTAACTGTTTATATGCATACTTGTATGAGTGGAATATACTTTTCCTAAGAGAATCTCTGATTCTTGCCTGAGAATGATAGTAAGTATACGAAACTCTCGCAAGCCATTTCTTGTAAGTTCCTTCAAATAATGGTACAGTGCAATATAATTTCTGAAGGCGTTACTATAAATAACTATGGTTGCCAATGGGTTGAAACATTATTCCTAACCACAAAAAACATTGAACGAAAACAATTTTGCTTTTTAAAACAGTTAAAATGTTGGATGAATACGAAACTAATGCTGTATTGTATGAAAGTCGATTGCTATACAATATTACACTTTTCTTTTTTATATTTGAATTCCTTTTTTTAAAAAAACGCCAAAAAGAAAGCGGCAAGAGTCAAGATAAAAGTATTTGCAATCACAACAATGAAACAATCTAATCAATATGTTTCTTTTGGTGAAGAAGCCTCGTGGGTGACGTTTCCTAGTCGTCACGGTCATTTTTTCACACGTATTTTTATTGATTTGCTGAGAGGCACGTGTAAATTCATGTGGGTTCGTTTTTGTCGGCCAGTTTTATCAATAAAGGTGGCTTTATTATCATAACGATCAGAAAACAAGTCAGAAGAGAAAAAAGAAATGAAATACAAAAAGAAAAACTATGTTTTAATCTATTTGTGACTTTGTCCGTTACTTTCTTTGTTCGTTTATCCATAATTTCTGTGAGGATTTATGTAGTGCATCTGTGCACTCTGCCTTCGACTAAAAAGATCGCTTCCAGGCACCTCTGTTTGGTTTAGGTTTGGTTTGATTTCTTTGTTTAATGGCATATCAACCTTTGTAGGTTATTTAACGCCAAAGCTATTCTCCTAGAAGAACAGTAGAGGTACTATTTAACCCATAGCTGGGGGGGGATAAGGGGGATCATACGTTTCCCAAGGGTATTTGCCCGAAAGTGAATCTGTTTGGTTTAGCATCTTTCGTTTAATGGTATATAAACCTTCGTGGGTTATTTAATGTCAAAACCATCCTTATTGAAGAAAAGTAGCGTTACTATTTAATCCATAGTAAAAGGAGATAAAGGGGATTTATACTTTTCCCAAGGGTATTAATCCGAAAGTGAACGTAATAGGACAACTAGTGTTTGTACTTGTTTCTACAATGTCGTATTCCAATACGTCAGCCACTACGATTCGAGGACCCCCACCATTTCTCTCTGAATCTCTGAAGTTCTAGATTGTCGAAAAACAGTGAGACGTCTTAGAAAATTTTAAAGATGTCTAACGTAATCTGAAAACGTTTAGATATCAGGTCGTTCTGTTGTTTCTTATCAACAAACCGGAATGAAAATCATGAATCTACCAAATATACAAAATTATGCCTTTCCTAAAATTTGATGAAGCAACTGTCTTTGTAATCATCGTTCTGAGGGATTAGTTTCTTCCTACACGACAATGGTCATCACACGACCTGTACCATCTCTGATAGTATGCGTTCGGTTCGGGGAAATGTGTGCATTGTCCTTGACAGTGAGTTAAACACCTTTTGACAATTAAAACTCTGAAGAAAAGATAGGGTTCGTCAAAAGGTTTATTAACTGCTATGAAAAGGACGATACTTGAAATATCAAACTTATCAGGAAGAAATAAGAACGAGAGATGCATGCATCGAAGTCCTGACCCCTTTCTTCAATAAGGGAAATAAATAGGAAGTATTTTCCCAGAGACAAGTCAAAAAGTGCACCCTAAAACACAGGGACTGCTAGGAGAGATAAATTATAGTGAATCTAATCTGTAGTGTAACAAGGTAGGACCATTAGAATATTTACGAAAGGTCTACAGCATAATATATAATATCAATATCGTACCAAATAAGTGCAAGCCTAATTCTTGTAGATACGTCTATAGGGCAGAATGAATCTACCTAATTCCTCCACTGCGAGAAAGATGTGACACAAGGTCAACAATTTTCAAGCGGACTGCTGCTGTTTGAATTTGAAAAGTGTGTGGATCGCTAATCTAAAAATGACTTTGTGGCTCACTTTTCTACCTAGAAGTTAGATCAGATAAATTAATGATACTAAGAAATATACAACGTTTATGAATAACATCTTATTCTTATATTATAATGTCTTTGTTTTTATTTTAATGTAAATTTTTCCCCGGCCTTTGCTGAAATTTTCTTGACTTTAAGCACTCCGCTACCACAAAGGACTGACCCTTGTTTTAAAGATTTCTTAATGACCAATTAATTTTTATATTGCGCAACGCTAGTTCGCGTTGTTTCCGGTTTAAAATGAGTAAAATGAATAATAGCTACACTATAAAAACAATGAAAGGCAATAAATTAACTTAAAGGTTCTTCACACGATCTCAACATTTTCTTGAATATGTGTTAACACTCAAAATTTGACCCAAGTTTGCGAGGGAATCTGGCGGTCGGCTTACTTAACCTATTCACAGCTAGATTTGGATATCTGAACTGTTACATAATGTCATTGATGTTTTTTATTCGTGTTACCATTATAAATTGCTCTATAAGTATACTAATGTTTTATTTTAGATAAATTGAATTTATTAAATTATATACAGAGTATTTCAGAAAAAATTTTTATCATTTCGTAATCTCATAACTTGATCAATTCTCTATCAAATGAGGTCAAATTTTAAGACTGCATAGAAAAAATTCGAAATTCTATGTTCAATCTAATTTTTTTTTTTCTTTCCAGATATAGAAATGCAATTCACTGGATAAGATTGGATAAATTAAATTTATTAAACTATATACAGAGTATTTCAGAAAAAAAATTATCATGTCGTAATCTAGTAACTAGGCCAATTCTCATCCAAATTATCTCAAATTTTAACAGATTGTGTGGAAAAAACACAAAATCCTATGTTTAATATTATTTTTCTTTTCATGTAGAGAAATACCATTCACTAGGGAAAAAAGCGGAAGGGATTTTTTTTTATAGAGTATGCTCGAATACAGTCGAACAAGAGCGTGCAGCGTGCATTTGAGAGAATTCTCTAGATGCACCTGCTGCAATGCAAA
Organism: Sepioteuthis lessoniana; assembly: GCA_963585895.1. NCBI lineage: Eukaryota > Metazoa > Mollusca > Cephalopoda > Myopsida > Loliginidae > Sepioteuthis > Sepioteuthis lessoniana. The sequence continues at coordinate 68,757,290 of OY757909.1, forward strand.
TTTGAACATGGCACAAAAATTTCTTAGAGGAGAACTGTCTGCGCTGGATAAAATTACCTAATGAGCGTTGAATTACCGGCGTTACGCATATTGAAAACTAGAAAAAGTTTGTAAAATTCTTCTTGAAAACCATATACCTTTGAATTTCTCATTCAAATTTTGATGAATAAATCTTATTTTGCCCAATATTAATCAGTATCGTGACACTAATGTGTGTCCTCTGTACTGACATTTTTTCCATTGTGGTATGTGAAACACTTGTGCGTCAGATTGTGAAATAGACGTACATGTGCGTCCGAGGTAATAGGCAACATGTCACAAAAAAGTACATTTGTATTGTGTTGCAGTAAACGTAATAAAAGTGACATTAAAAACATAATTTTATATGAATGAGGGAATAGAATCTGTAATAATGAAGAAATTATTAAATGTGTTGAATTTTGAAATCGAAAATTTTTATTTGATACTGATATAATACATTGTTACGTTTTTACGTACATAAAAATATATCAACAAAAGTGAAAATAGACGGACTTGTAAGTGTACAATAAAACGATTTGGTTTATTTACCATAGGCAAAGACATGTGTTTAATGACCTGGAACAGAACTGTTTTAACTTTATGGGCACCGGTCAATTGTACGTTCACAATGTGTCATTGTGGGGCAAGCTTCTTTTCTTCTGGTCTCCACAAGTCCCACAATGCACTATTCCCAAGAGGCAACTCCCTTTCTATCCCTCGATATTTAATATTTTTCGTTAGGTAAGGTCCCTATCATACACTGAAAACAGGAAAGTATTACAGACCATCAGTTGAAGTCACTTAAATATCTGAACGAAAGTGACAGTATGGACCTTGGGTGTGTCAGTAAATAGGGTTAGATGCATGTGTATGCATGTTTGCATGTGTATATGTATATAGATGAAACAAAGTAGGCACAATGCAGAGAGAATTGCAAGGGCAGCAGGCCATGTGGCTCCGTCACACGAACAAAAATATCACAATCACTTATAAACCTCAACGGAGCCAATAATCTCTACAGTTTATAATGATTCCGTGAAGCAGGTTCAAATTATGTTTACTGCGGTTCAAAATGGCGGCAAATCAAATGGACTGCTCTTGGCTCAAACTGAGATCTGCCATCAAATTTTTGGTGGCTGAGAATTGAAAACGATGAAAAATTTACAAAAAACATGTGATTTGTATGAAGATGTATATTTTATTTTTAAAATGTTTACAAATGGACTAAATATTGGCTTACCACTACAAGTCTGAGTCGAAAGTTAAAATAAACTGAATCTCATGGAGTTAAAATAAACTGAATCTCCGGTAAAGAAAAATTTCAGGCGCAGAGCTCAATAGAATTACTGTACTATTTATGAATGCAATTGTTATACGCCTAATTTGTCTGTTGTCTATTCTTTGAGAAATGTAATTTTATTTAAAAAAAAAAAAAAAGAAAGAAGATAATTGATTTTCAAAACAACTAAAATCAGTGTTCCATATAAAAAAATTTAATCATGAAATTATTCTTTTTAAGCTGCTGTCTATTCTATTGGTTGGTTGGTTGGTTGGTTGTTTGGGTTTATGACATATCAACCTTTGTAGGTTATTTAACGCTAAATCTATTTTTATACAAATAAACAGTTCTGTTCCAAACAATTCAGTTTAGCATAAATACACATTTAAATAATCAAAAACATTTTTATTTCAAGCTATTCAGTTTAGTCAACCAGTTCTAATTCAAACACTTCAGTTTAGTATAAGTATAGTTTTTGTCCACACATAGTTGAATGTCAAAACAGTTCTATTTTAAGTAATTCAGTTTAGCATAAGTACGCAGTTTAGTCCTATTTGACCCATAGATAGGACCCTTATCAGGGGCTGCCACTCCGGGATAGAGTAGACCTGGGAGTGATGGCACTGAAGGTATACTCCGCATTCCCCAAAGCTCCAGCATTACTGTAACCTCACCATGAAATTGTTTACTGTCATATCCAGGACACTCGTTGGTGAGTGTCGTACCCCTCTGCAGAGGTGCAGTCGGTGCATTTTACAGCCCCAGCCCACTGGGCAATGTCTACTCTGTGAGAATGTTTATAAAAACTAGGTTATCTAAAATTCAAAACAAACTAGATCAACCAAATGATTTTGCAAAAGGAAATTCTATGCGAAATTTTAACAGTAAATCTTTTTACAAAATCTGTTTTCTATTCGATAAGACTAGAATTTTTTTTTACAAAAAATTTCTTCTCTCTCTCTCTCTCTCTCTCTCTCTCTCTCTCTCTCTCTCTCTCTCTCTACATATATATATGTGTGTGTGTGTGTGTGTGTGTGTGTGTGTGTGTGCATTTAATAAACTCTCGGATGAGAAAAGAAACTAATTTAAAAAGTAATTAATATGTCATAAAATAATTACGTTCTGCCCTTCAACTAAAGTTTTTTTAAAGGAACACTGTAGAAATAAAAAAAAATTATTTTATCTCACACGTTTTAATTATTCTCGTAGCTTGATGATTATAGCGCTGGACGACCAACCTGGTGGCTTCCGATCACTACAGTTTTAAATCATTAATTTTATAAATTCAATAGTGACTCATTTGAGAAAACAGTTTAGAGACAACTATTGCATTGTCAGCAAATGGTACCGGAGCGTAATTAGGTAAGTTATCAAAAAAGCCAGCAACCGAAAGAAAGACAAGTTGATATAGTTCAACATCTCTCCCAGTGAGCTAAAGGTAGTATGATACACTTGATCGAGCTCTCTAGTACCGGTCTTGCAAAGTTTCATCTCTTCCTACTTTCACGGCTCAATTACTGGTCGAAAAGAATAAAACAACGAAACGTACTAACACTAAAACAAGTTGTGGTTTTTCTGTTTTTCCCTTCCTAGTCGACAAATAGCCATCACCAATATAGCAGTGTCCACGCAACACAACAGCTTTTATATATGTTTGTGATCTACCGTGGTGTAGTCGTTATCGTCGTAGGAAATGGACACGGCGACACGAGTTCAAATCCTGGACGAGACTGATTGCATTTCACATAGCACTAATACCCTTGGGAAAGGTATGAATCCAATTATTCTCCCTCCAGCTATGGGTAAATAGTAGGACAGACTAAGTTCTTCAGCCTTGGTTAGGCAACTAGTCTAGGAGAAGGAAAACTCTGAATTCAAACCTGTTAAACTCTGCTTAAAAATTGACCTTGTGTCATATCCTGCCCGAGCGGAAGGGTTGGTAAATAGTACCTTTATGTATACATATGTATGAATGTTTATGTGTTTAGTGAGATGTCACAAAATATAATATGGGAATCTCCGTGGCTGGATTGTAACATCGTAGTGGGTTCATACTCCATGCACGTTATTAAGTTCACTTTCTAATAATTCCCCTTAGGAATGGTATGAACTCATATCTCTCCAGCTATAGGTTAAATAGTATCACTACTGTCCATCTTCAAAGATGACGTTCGCATTAGATAACCCACTAAGGTTGACATGCCATTAAACAAGAAATCAAACCAGAAACTACCTATGCCCACATACACCCTTACATATACACTTACACGCATATCATCATCATCATCATCATCATGTCGTACCGCTAGCACGGATATCCATGACCCTCTCTCGCCACTTCTCCTTATCGTTCATCACCTCTGGCAGGACTTCAGGGCTACATCCCGTATCCTCACATAGCTGCTGAATGTATGTTCGAGCTGGTCGTCTTGCTTTTGCCCGGCCATATGTGGGGGGTCCATAGGAGTACATCACTTATGAGCTCGTCCCTGCTTCTCCAGCAGTGTCCTGCATGTCTGGTTCGTCTAACCTGGATAGTTTTCGTCGTGGGAGGCAGGTGGCCGTATAGTTGGGGCTTTGTTGGGTGTTGCCGCCAGGACTTGTTCAATATTGCTCGCAGCATTCTTGTGTAATTGCCGTCTAGCTTTTTCTCCAGCTGTTTAGTTAGCGTCCAAGTAGTGCATCCATACAGCAGTATCGATACGACCGCTGCCTGGAAGAAACTGCGTTTCATTTTATCAGCCAGGTATACATAGATATACATACTATACCCGTGTAGACACGACGCGCTGACATGCATATATATATATATATATATATATGTATACTCGCCCTTCCACACAAGCAGGATACGGCTCAAGGCCAATTTTAAGCGAAGTTTTACAAGCTTCAATTCAGAATTTTACTGCTAGGCCAGTCGCCATTGTAAAATTAAAGAGCTCAGTCTACCCTTCTATCTCTCCATAGAGAGAGAATAATTGAATGCATTCCTTACCCAAGGGTCTTAACGCTATGCGAAAGGCAAACAGCCTCCTCCAGGACTTAAACTCGGGTCGTCGTGCCCATTTCCAACGCTGATAACCATTTCACTACGAAGTCTTCAAACATGCATCTATGCATTATTGCATATGTATACTTAGGAACAGAAGAGTTTATAGCGTCACAGTTAAAAGTGAAATATTAGACAAGTTGATAACAAGACCAGTATGAACTCCCTTATCCTCCCTGCTATGCGTTAAATAGTGCCACTTCTGACCTTCTACAAGGATGACGGTCAGTTAATAACCCACGAAGGTTGATATGCCCCTTAGATAAAGAAACCAAACCAAACAAAAACGTACCAACACTATTTTTGTTATTGTAGTTTTTTTTCCTAAGTTTTACTTCGTCTGTCACACAGACCTCAGTTTGCTTACAGTACCAACTGTAACTAAGTAATCACCCATCTCAATACTGAACAGTCTCATTGTTTCTTAACATCGGTGATCTGATGAGAAACGGTGCCTTCAACGTGAAAGTTGAAGTCTTCACATCATTGTTGTTCTTGGCTTGATCAGAAAAGAATGATGTGTCCACCCACCACTACCCGTCTACGTTGATTATTTAAAGTAGACATCATCTCTTAACAACATTGTCTTACAAGGTTATATTGATGCAATTGCCATGTTATTGACCCATGGCTGTGTGTCAGACTATAAGGAATAATTCTTCGCCAAACTCATTTCCCAAGGGCTGAGGAAAATATACAGTTCGCAACTGAAATTTAAACTCGATTCCTCGATTCCATTTTAACTGTCACGTTACCCGATCACCCGCACTAGTGGTACCTGTATGGAATACTCCAAAACACAGAATATATGTGGGGAGATACTCCGTGGTGTAATGGCTGAAGTGTTGGACTGCAGCTTCAAAGTAAGCAAGTTTGAAATTAAGTTGTGTTATTACGTTCACTTTCGGACTAATACCGTAGGGTAAGGTATGAACTCCCCTATCACCAAGCTATATGTTCAATCGCATCACTGCCGTTCTTCAACAAAAATAAAGAACATTTTCAAACAGTAAACAGAGGAGTCCCCGTACCATAGTGGCTTACGTGCTGGACTGCGATGTCATTGCAAACGATTTCGAACTTCAGTCGCGCTATTACGTTCACTTTCGGAATAGTATGAACGCTCTTACTCCCCTGCAATGAGCTTAACTGTACCACTTCTGTCCTTCTAGGAGAATGGCTTTGGCATTAAAAACTATGAAGGTGGTTATTCTATTAAACAAGGAAACTAAACCAGACCAAACAGCAATTAATTTTTTGTTGTAAAAATTATAAAATTTATTCTCTGGCCAATTAAAAATTCACCTACTTCTAAGACCCTTTTTCTGAAACTAATCAAAAGCGTTCCTTTTCTAAATGATAAATATGTCTATATTTTCTTATAAGACAATTCAAATTTGCTCAATCGTCAAGATTTTGACAGCATTTCTAGCCAATGGCGTTAGCCTATGAATTTGATAAAAACAGCCATAAATGAATCTGCTCGTTGCTTTTATTGGCTCATACGAGAACTCTTTTGTGATGAGGCAGAAATGAATGCCGGTCATTTCTTGTATTTGTGCTAAAAGGTTTTGACGTAAATATGACGTCAACACAGAATTCTGACACGATAGCCTCTCCATTTATTGAGCATCAATATAAAGTGTAACCCTGGCAACAAAATGATACTTTTTTTCATTCTGAAAATTGTCCGAGCTGTCAGCTAAGCAGTTGGATATTTGTCTCGAAGGATGGAATTTTCATTGTGGAATTGGATAAATTATTGCGTTAACAACAACCTTCATTGTTTGAGGGGAATAAAAAGAATATTTACAAATTAATAAATAGTAAAAAAAAAACGTCAAAACGTTCTGCATTGTTCAAATGTAGTAGTTATATTTGGCATCCGGTTTTTCTTAGTAGACTTACAAAAGATAAGACATAATCTATTTGCCAAAATTTCTAAGATGAAACCAGATAGTTTTTATCACGTAGAATATTCGGACTATTTTCTTCATCTTCATTTTCATACTCACAACATTTTTGCCGATACTTCCTTCGGCCTTCTTCAGGTGTATTATGTCGAATACAGAACTTCGAACTGAATCCTTTACTTAATCCACGGGTGTAAATAGTTCTAATTCAATTAACCACGACCGGGTACAAGTGTTTAGCGATAGTAAATATTCTGTGTTATTTCACCTGTAGGTGGGATTGAACCAGCAACCTCCAGATGATTTCACTCAGAAGGTGTTTCAGACCAACACAGAGTGCAGCGGATAAAGTGGATGAAAGTGAAGACAATTGTCCTTATATTCTAAGTGATAAAAAATCCACTATATTTCTTTTAGCTCTAATATGAACAGTTTATGTTCGAATCCAGGTTAAAACAGAATTTCGAATACTGATTTCCAAGGCAGGCAGATCTTTTTAGAAGAAGTGTGTGGACTGATTGACAAATCACAATCTTTCCACTCTCGTTCTACTTCCCTTGGTAGTGTTATTCATTAAAGTGATATTAGTTAATAATCAGACGCAGGCAACTATATATATATATATATTAAAAAAGTAAAGTTGGCGACTCGAAGCCATTCGAAGGCTCCCTTTTCAATAGCTACTGCACCGAGGTGTAGAGGAGGGTGCTACTCCTTTCCTTGGATTGCTCCACTCTACCCTCGATACGTACCTTATATTGCTGAGTGTTAAGCAAGGAGGTATCAAGTACCATTTTTAAAGTCTTTGGTATGACGTGACCTGGGATTGAACCCAGGTCTCCCGGTCCATTGGCGAACACTCTACCCACTAGGACAATATATATATATATAGAGAGAGAGAGAGACAGACAGAGAGACAGACAGAGAGAGAGAGAGAATTGATAAACAAGGTAGTATAATTTAATGTGAAAGAAAGCCAGTTGACACTATAGCGTTTCGGTTCTAATGAACCATCTTCAGGACTAGAAAAGGGTGTTATCTAGTGATGTTGACTCACTGATGAATGTTTGATAGAATATAAAAATAAGGAGGAAATACTATATATACAGAGAAAAGGGGTAACTATTTAATCAATGAATCAGCGTCGTTTTTTAAATATATGTCACATGACTTTGGGAATATTTTGTAGGATTATTTGTTCACAACAACACTAGATATCATACTTCCTAGTCCTAATGATGGTTCAATAGAAACGAAATGTTATAGTGTCGACTGACTTTCTTTCACATTAAATTCTTCTACTTCTTAGATTACCTTGTTTATCCATTTTCTCTATATTGTCGGATTTATTTCCATTGTTTACTTATATATATATATATATATATATATATATATATATATATATATACTCACAAGAAATTAAATATACATATAATTTCATGTGACTTTTTTATAGCTGATATCACTTTCAGTCTTTTTAAAAACTGAAACAAAGCAATGTAACTGATTCCTGCTATACCCTAATATAAAAGAGTCGTATTATCACGTAACCAACCCAGTCGGTTGAAGCTGTAGAATACACCGACTGTATCACGAGTGTCCTGGATATGAAACTAAATAATCTGATGACGAGGTTCCACCCTTTGAGATTTAGGGAATGCGGAGTTCCCATTCATTGCCATTAATCCCAAATCCATTCTAACTTGGAATGGTAACACCTGATAGGGTCCTATCTGTTATATTTAGCGTATGGTGGCAAGGAAAAGACAAACACAGGTTGAAAGTTTTTTTAACAATTATATTAACAAAAACGAAAAACAAGGCGATAAAGCGAAAAATCAACTGTACAAATTTGTAGCGTACAATATCAGGTGAAAGAGTGAATCGATGTGTATGTGTGAATCCAGAGTTCATGTACGGTCACATATGTTATAAGTTAAGGAACTCGCTTGGTGGATATGTTGGTATAAGGGTGGTAAGGGTATCAGATGATCTTGGTGGTAGTAGCAGTCGTGGACGGGGTGACGTTGTAGCTAAGTATGCAGCTGTCCACGGCATATGGTGTGTCAAAAATCCGTCAGAGTTCAGATGGGTTCTTATGGCGGTAGCGTGTTCTTCCCTTCACCCTCTGTGGGTCAGTCTGACGCCTTTGAAGATTTTCGCTGCTTAAATAGCTACCCTTTGGATCACGTTGGTTCTGAGAACTTTTTAGGGGGAAGATTTATGATTGGTTGAAAAAGGGTATTTTGTTAATGTGAATTAATTTCTTACATTCTCGCCCGGAAGCCCTGCGCGGAGCCTCTTGCGCAAAGATGCATTTTATTCATTGTTTCGGCAGCAGCCGTCAGGCTAACATCCGGTCGAATGCTACCCTTCTCCAGCCACGTGTATGTTTTTTTTTAAAGAGATCTGAATCCTGCTATATAACGTATCTATGGGTCAAATACAACTGTTTGACATTTAAACTGTGAGCAAACAAATGATTTGCATTAAATCGAATTGTTAAGAATAGAACTGTTTGATCATTTAACTGTATTTACTTACAAATAACCTATAAAGGTTGATGTGCCATAAAATCGAACTAACCAACTCATCTCGTAACCTGGCTTGGTTATAGGGGTGCTAATCATATAGTACGTCTTAAGCATGAATAACTAAAAGGAGTCCATCCTTCTCCAGATCTACAACTGGTTTGAATTCAGAATTTTCTTTCTCCTTGACTGTTTTCCATTCCAAGGTTAAATAGCACGGTCTACCTTACTATTTCTCCATAGCTGGAAGAAGAATAGTTGGATTCATGCCTTTCCTAAGTGTATTAGCACAATGTGAAATGCAAAACAGCCTCGTTTAGGGTTTTGAACTCGGTAGCTGGATCCACTTACTACAACAATAACCGTTACAACACGAAGGTATCCTAATATACACAGACAGAGAATAAAATCGCATCGCCCTGAAGAACTATCCCAATTTTGACTGGGATACATTTGATTGAATTACTGTTGATTCACCCCTTATTTTGGAACCCGACACGTATTTATCGATATACGTGATCATTTACAATCAATCTCGGGTAAATTGAAACACATATTCAGATTGTTATAATTTTATTTTCTGTCAGTATATATATATATATATATACATATATATATATATATATATATATATATATGTGTGTGTGTGTGTGTGTGTGTGTGTGTGTGTGTGTGTGTGTGTGTGTGTGTGTGTGTGTGAATATTGTTGTGAAGATGTGGTTTATTCGTTATGCTTATGCTGACAAGCCATCAATTTGATTGGGTTGGTTTCTTACAGAAATGGTATATCAACCTTAGTGGGTTATTTAATGCCATAACCATCCTTGTAGAAGAACTTCAGTGATTTTATTTAACCCACAGCTAGAGAGATAAGGGGTTCATACCTTTTCCTGTGAGTAATTGTCTGAAATTGAACGTAATAGCGCAACTGACATTCGAACTTGTTTACTTCAAGGCTGCAGTCCTACACTTTAACCATAATGTCACGAGGGCTCGCTTCTGTAGTCGCTAATATTGTGTTGAAAAATTGAGGTAATGCGTTGTTAGTAGAAAAGAAGATGTAAAGAGATTCTGTTATTTTTTTATTTTATTTTTTTCATAACAACAACTTTATAAATGGCTGTAATTGGTTTCAGAAGTTAATGAGAGTTCCTGCTCTGGTTCGTCTATATATATTTATAACTGCAAGTTTATTGAGAAATAGACAGATCGATAATGTGTGGGGGGGGGGAGAATTCTAATATCGTTGCTTGAATGAGGGAAATCGAAACTGATCGATATTCACTGAAAGTTCTGACAATAGAATCACCGGTTAGTGAAAAGCACCTACAAAAATTGACGAGTTATTGACAAGTCGGTTGAATCTGATTGATTTAGACCAATTAATTAAAGCGAACAACAGAACGGACGCTGTTTTTCAATTAGAATATCGATCGTTGATGAAGGGAAATAAATGTGTCAAATTCATGAAAGGAAAAGTTTGGTTTGGTTTGGTTTTATGGCATATCAACCATTGTAGGTTATTTAATGCCGATTTCTTAACACATTTTGTAGATAACATTTTTAAACGAATCTCAGCACATTTTCCCCGAGTCAAGTGTTTTCACTTATTTCTATTTAATACTAATATTTCTGTTTATTATTAATCATTTCTTCGCACACAGTTAAATGTTTTCAAGTAGTCCTATTTAACACTAACAAATCAATTAAACATCAGCCATTTGTTTACCCGTAGCTCATTGATCAAACAGTTCTTTTTCAATCAATTCAGTTAAGCATGTGAACGAGGTTAAATGGTTCGAAGTATTGCTACGTATCACTAACAATTCAATTATCCATCGGACATTTATTTACACACATTTAAATGATCAAAAAGTTCTATTTCAAGCAATTCAATTTAGCATAAGTCATTTATTTGCTCTAAGTTTAAATCTCAAAGTACACAATTTAAATATCATACAGTTTTATTTGACCCATAAATAGGACTCTGTCAGGTGCTACCACTCTGGGCCAGAGTGGACTTGGGAGTGATGGCAAATTATAGGTATCCTGCATTCCCCAAAGCTCCAGCATTACTAGAGCCTTACTATCAAATTGTATTGTCTCATATCAGGACACTCGTTGGGAGAGTCTTACCCCTCTGCAGAGACGCAGTCAGTGTATTCTACCTCGGGTGGTGTAATGGTTAGCAAGGTAGACTAGCAAACCTACACGAGTGAGTTCGATTCTCATTGGGTGCCCCATTCATGCGGCCTTGTGCTACAACTAAGCAAAAAGCTTAGTAAATTAATACCGACCCAGCCGACTGGACCAGTTTGAATATCGAGTGTAGCAGGCTGATTGATTTTAACGGCTTTTCAACCCATCTAGCTGATTGGTTGGTTGGTTGGTTGATCGTTCGTTCGTTTTATGCCATATCAAATCTTGTGAGCTTTTTAATGCCAAATTTTGTTTGTGTTCTTTTGTATATATGATTTCATGTGTATTCATGTATTATAACAAATAATTTTCATTATTTTTAGGAATATTAAATCAGAAAAATTTCCCTCGACGTTCAACTCATTTAGGGGCATTTTATGCCTACAGGTTAGGGAATTGTCCTTGAACACTTGGTATCAGGGGACTTTACTCTAAGGTTTTACTTCCATTGCAGGATTGAGTTGATTGCTCGGCTTCTGAGGCGTCCCGTTAGGAAAATGCCAACAACGCTAAGTATTTTTTGTATCAGCTGCACTTAAGTCTCGATTCGTGTGCGCGGTCCCCTCTATAGAATGGCCTTGTGCCGCATTTTGGCTTAATGGGAAGTCGGATAAATACTGGGAATTGTCTATTGTCAGTTTATATTTACATTTTTTGTGTAAGTTGCTTCTTAAGAGTTTTGGCTTTTTTTGTTTTTTGTTTGTTTCTTTGTTTCTTTGCTTGTTTCTTTGTTTCTTTGTTTGTTTCTTTGTTTTTGTATGTTTGGTTAGTTTTGCTTATTTTTTGTTTTTTTTAGGGGGGCGGGGCGGCGTTTTTTCGTTTGTTTTTTATTTTATTTTTATTTCATTTATTTATTTGTTTTTATTTTTATTTTTATTTTTATTTATTTATTTATTTATTTATTTATTTATTTTGGATTTTATGCACTTTTATATGATATCAGGTATTTCTATCTGATAAAAAATGATTTGCACACAGTTTTATCGTTTCAAGTATTCCTACCTAATGCTAATAATTATATGGTTTCTTGTAATTATTTCTATTTAACAATAGTCATTTGTTTGCACACAGTTATATGATTTCAAATAGCTTATAATAATCTTCATTAAATAATTATAGATTCAAGTAAATATTCTTTATACAAACAATTTACAACAATGTGACATCAAATATTCCTATCGAATACGAATATAAATAATTTTTCGATTTAATGTGCGCGCACACACACACACACACACACACACACACACACACACACACAGATACATGTGTGTATACATAACACATACGTTCTCTAATCAATAATATAGCCCTGTCCTTAGATTTTAGATTCATATTTTTCTTTCTACAAAACCGGTTGCTTTGCCCAACCTAAAGAGCTCAGTCTGTCTTACTGTTTAACCACAGCTTCAGGAAAAAGAGAAGTATTTATGCCTTTCCTAAGGGTATTAGCACAAGGTGAAACGCAAACTGTCTGCTCCTGATTTTAAATTCTGCCCATTAACTCAACATGTGTGTGTGTGTGTGTGTGTGTGTGTGTGTGTGTGTGTGTGTGTGTGTATTTGTGTGTGATGGACTATCATGTCAATCTCAGTTTATAAGGGCTAAATAGTTCAGTTAACGATGTTAACCGTTCGACAGGCGATCTGTTTATTGTGGTGAATCCTTGTGTAGAATGTCACACTTTTTAGATAACCTGATAACTAAAGAATAGAGTATCAATAGACTACAAATTCTCGTTACCATACCACATTGACTGGTTTGTAAGAGTTTTTCTTCAAGACCGGTTGCTCTACCAAGATAGTCTATTTATTCGTTGCGGAGAGTGGAGAAGATTTGGATACATACTTTTCCCAAGGTCATCAGCGCAAACATAAATGTGACTCTATGGTGTCGTGTGAATGGGCTTAGGGTTGTATGTGTCCATGTAGCAGTAACCATATATCGGCGGAAGTGTGTGTATATGTCTGTGAAGATTTTTAGAGATAAGAGGTTTATCTTTTTGGTTGGTTGCTGGCTGGCTTGGTTAATGGATTTTGTTAAAGTTCACATTCTTCTGTGGAAAAAAGGATTAGGAATCGACAGACTCGAACAGATTAAAAAGCAAGAGACGTGTGTCTTGTATAAAGGAGAAAAATTCATTAAGAGCTTATAGGATAGAAAATGGGTAAACAAAGGGGAGATAATAGTAGAAGTTATCAGACTTCCAACACCCCCACATGCTGTCTTATTATTATTTTGTTTATTTATGAATATGTGAAAACACCATATTTCTAGTTTTAGGTAAAGTCTGAAAATAAGACCTTTGCATTTTTTTAGTTTTGCTCGAGTTAGTAGGTTTATCATCATGCCTGCAAGCATATCAGCTGTAGAACATTTAATAATGTTTATACTATGCAGGGCGTCCCTGACAAAGCAGTACTTTATGTCTATATGTTTACACCAGGGTCTCTGGAAAGTGCTTTGGCAGCTTGGTTGTCCCCGTATATTTTTATGGGAGCGTATTCTTGTGGAGGGTCTATTTTGTTTAATAGTTGAGACCTTCCTGTGTGAGCTTTTCTCAGCCTTTGAAAATGAAGAAGTTAACTTAATGACATCATCATTACTAGAGTGGTCTCTGTGTTTTAGTGTTTTCTCGAAGCTGTGGGGTTTGGTTTGGAAATCAACTTCTTGTTGCTGTGAGTTCCGTAGATGGAAAAGAAGTCGAAATGCCTTGGCAAGCCTTTCAATATCATTGGATTGTCAAAGCATCGTCTACTATTTGTCCGACATTTCTCAGGGCTGTTCAGATGGTTTCTGTCCTTATTATGTAGTCTTTCGCGCTTTCGTTAGTGTCCCTTTTTTTTTTTTTTTTTTTTTTTTGAGAGGTTAATTGGGTGTACAACGAGATAACCCTCGGTTTTATTTTTCCTGCATAGCATCCGCGTAATTTGTTGAGGGATTTTCTTCTGTTGTCTGTGGCTTCACCCATCATTAATGACATGCTTTTGTCATCTAAGAACTGTATAAGTTCCGCATAGGCTTCTCCATTCCTTTAATCATCTTCTCCAATGAGGTTTACGCTTAATATGGAGTCTTTAAGACCGAGTAACCCTAGATGGCCTAAGAACTTAGTTTCCCAAATTTCATATTTTTCTACGTCTCCGTTGAATAGGAATCTGCTCCAGCAACTTCTATTATCCCTTCTATTATCCTTCTATTATCCGTTCTGGGCACATAACCTGTTAAAATTGGTATTCTGCAAAGGAAAAAGATTATGAACTGACAGACCCGAATAGAGGAAAACGAGAGACGTATGTCACGTAAAGAGGAGAAAACTTTATTAAGGGCTTATGGGATAGAAAAAGGGTTAACAAAGAGGGGATAAAAGTAGGAGTTATTGGACTTCTTACAGATTTCATCATTATGTCAACTCATCAGGGGTTGTTTTATACCTTGTGCTTTTTTGTTTTTTGGTACAATGCATAACAGTTAAGGAACGAAGAAACAATGTAGTGGGCCATAAGCAACACCAAATCGTAGCAAAAATGAAGCGGAAGGAGTCCCCGTGGTATCATGGCTAATGTGTTGGAACTGCTTCATCATAGTAAGCCGGTTCGAATTCCAATTGCACTATTACGTTCAATTTCGGACTAATGTCTTAGGAAAAGGTATGAACCCCTTTATCCAACCCGATAAATTGTCAAATAGTACTACTACTGTCCTTCTACATGGATGGATTTTGTAATGAGTAACCCACAAAAGTTGATAGACGTAGTGCCTTCAATAAGTTTCCAGACTTTTTTGTACAGGCATTTAAAATTGTCTTATACTCTTGAAAATTCACTATGTTATTGCTATACATCTTATGAGATGACTGACCAATTTTTATGATTTCAGCTTCAAATCAACAGCTACAGCAGCAATTGGAATACACCCTACTAAAGCCTGATTGTCACAGCTGGTGAATTTCAAAAATGCAATCTGGACGTGAGGACACTTTAGAAGAACGATATGCAATAAAATTCTGTTTTAGAAAAAATGCCACAGAAACGTATGGAATGCTTCAGACTGCTTTTGGACCATCTTGCATGAATCGAGCATCAGTTTTTGTGTGGCATAAGAGATTCAAGGAAGGCAGGCAGTCTGTGAGGGATGATGAGAGGTATGGGAGGAGTAAGGAAGTCAAAACACCAGAGTTGATTGGCCAAAGGGTTAGGGTCAGGGTTACTATATTGAGGTTTTAAGGGAGTTCAGGAAGAGCTTCCTAGGGAAGAGGCCAGCACTCTTCAAATTGGGTCTGTGACATTTCCACCAGGACAATTCACCAGTCCACAAATCCATCCTTGTTACAGACTATTTGACCAAGATGGGCATCAGGACAGTTTCTCGCCCTCCCTATAGTCCAGACCTTGCTCTCTGAGACTTTTGGTTATTCCCTAAGCCCATAGGCTGTCGTTATGAGACAATTGAGGAAATGAAAGAGGCTGTGACGAAGGTCATCGACACGCTCACACAAGAGGACTTGCATGGGGTCTTCCAGAAGTTGTTAGAACAAGTTCATTGCAGCCGGAGGAGATTACTTCGAAGAGGACTAGAGTTTCATGTGTGTACTATCAATAAAAGTGCCTATACGAAAAAAAGTCTGGAAACTTATTCAATGATCCTCGTACCATTGAAAAAAGAAATCAAACCAAACCAAACTAAAAATAGAACACCACTTGGAAATTTGTATCTCTTCCGTCTTCCTTGACTTTTGCTCCAAATTTCGATACTATAACTGGTTTTCTTGGACACTCTTTCCAACGAGGTTGGTTTTGCTTCATTGGTTTATCTTGAGAAGAAACTCAAAATCTGTTTTTGCTGATTGATTAATTGAATTATTTTAACGGCTTGTCAAACTATCTACGGTTATTTATGCGCAGAGGTTTGGAAATCGCATTCATTATATGTTTATATTTATATAGTTTGTGTAATTGTTTTTTAAAAGTTTCTTTTTTGCACACCGTTTCATCAGAAAAGAATAATTAATTAACAAACAGTTAATTAACAAATATTAGTTATA